>WJXA01000295.1:0-80073 GCA_014282245.1 Rhododendron simsii
AGGTAAAAGAGAATTGTACCTCTCCAATTGATTGGGGGTGGTGGTTTGGGGAATTTATACCTCTTCGAGCTGGTCATATTTGTCCTCATAGTCCATTAAGTAAAGGCTGTGTCCGTCCAATATGTGATCTTGTAATGCCTGTATGCAAGATTGTAATTCTTACCCCTATGTTTCCTTGTCAAAATTATTCTTTGCTCCTTGATTGCCGGCTCAACACTAAAAACAAAGTGCAAATGTTTTAAAAGCAATTTGAAAACCATTCTAGAATACTATATAGAGATATGTATTTTCCTTATCATTTGTGTGAATGTATTAGGTTCTTATTTGTATTTCCGTGTGATGGGTTCTTGGGTTAATTTTTTTGAGTTTGTTCTCTTAAAGGTGGATGTGGTGTATGATCTTTCTGGTCGGGGAAGGGGGAGGGTTTTGTTTGTAGGATTTTCTAGGTTTTGGCCATTTTTTTAGAGTGAGGTAAGTGAGTATGTGTGTAGTCTTAGTCTTCTGTGGAAGGTGGTGTGAGTCAGTTAGTGTACAAACCTACATCCATACGAACGTAATTTTCTTGCAGAGTCTTTTGTTTTTTTCCCTTGCCACAGCCTTTGCTTCCCCAAGATAAGCAAGAAAACTGGTATCAAATCCTGTCGTCCACAACGTAGGGCACAAACTTTCAACATGTTGTTAACATCATTTCATATTTCATAGTTAATATAATTTAATCTCTAAATAATAAATCTATCTTTAAACCATGTATGGGCTTAAGTGGTGTGGCTTGTGTACCGTTCCATCACACAAAAATTTATTGGGTTTAGTACCATACGATTGAGTTGATATCGTAGGTATTGTCGACTCTTCTATTGCATTGTCTTTCCTTCTTTTATGTTCCTTTGAGGTTACTTTCGAAAGAGAAAGCTGCAAAAAATCAAAACTCAACGAGTTGAGTGCTTTTCATTACCTGCATCAATAATCCACAATTTTACTTTACTTACTCAAACAGTTATACCAGCTTATGAGCTTACTACAACCTTCGTATGGCTTCACAAGTCAAGGAAACTTTTTTTTCTTTCTCTATTTGATCTAAAAAAGAAATATATCCATGCAGCAAGCACAGACAAAGTATATACCTGCAGTGAATTTATCATAGATTTGCAACAAACACCAAGCATCCTTTGCAACATATTCGAGTTATTTGTCCGTCAATGACCCGTGCAACCAGTCGCTGATCTTATCAATGCCAAGCATAATATCAAAAACCATCAAGACAATAAATTCCAATGCACAAGTGGAGCATGGAATGATGGGCAATGTCGCTTTGAAGGTCGAGGACTGGAACTGGCAGGTGGATTTGATGGTGTATCCCCTTGATGACTTTGAACTTATACTGGGTAATGAGTTCTTTGTGGCTGCAAAAGTGGCTGTGATGCCATATCTCGGTGGGATTTTGATTGCTAATGAAAAACGGCCCTGCTTTGTACTGCGTTGTTCCAAGGAAGAGAAGGTCAAGCTGGCAAGGGAAGGAACGGGTGGCTAGCTATCGGCAATTCAAGTGCAGAATTTTCCAAACTTGGAAGATGCTGGAAGAAAACAGGCTCAACAGTCTTCTCTTGCTGTTCAAATGTACAGGATTCTGGATGATAAGGTGAAAGGGCAGAGCGAGGAAAATAGGAGAACCTCCTGTTTAGCAAAGTGTGAAAATGGGCAAGACTCAGAGGTTATATGGGAAATGGATGCGACTTTGTGGTAGTCTGAGAAGCAAGTGTTGGAGTACTTACGGGCCTTACCGACGAGGACATCGCCCTCTTCTAGTGGGGGTGGTTTGTTAGCACGTTGATGGTCAAGGCTTGCTAAACTTGGCTAGCAGTGGCACCTTGCACCCATGCCAACCGGTGGAAATGAAGGCATGCGGCAGGCATGTCTTTACAAGGTGACCTGATGGTGTCGGTTGGTGTTGGCATTGGTCCCTTAGGCAAGTGGCAGTCGTGATGCACGTGAAGGCCCAATGAGATCAAGGCATGGATGCTAAACAGGAAGCAGGCTTGTGGGACAAGACAATTAAGAAAATGGCTAAATATTGGGAGCTGGGGTTGGATCACGAAATTGGGCAGGCAGCCTTGGGTTGAATCAGGCAAAACGGTTACCGTCGGTTGCTAATCTGCACATGTTGCTAGGGCAGTGGACAGGTGTCCAAGGCAGAGCATGCTAGGGCGGTTACCAGCAGGCAATTAGTTCCAGCAAGATATGGACAAATGTCTCAGCAAGGCAACAAGCAGTTTCGGTAGTTTCTTATGTGCTGGCAGATACTGGCAAGCCAGCACAGGCAGTTGGAGGTGTCAACTGCAAGATCATGGGTTTGCCCCATGATCTCATGTACTTAGTGGCCACGTTTTTATGATTGTAAGCCTATTTAGGCAAGGCATTTTCATAGCCTAAGGTAAAGGAGTGTTCTGTCTAGACTCTTGAGTGTTTTCTTTGTAAGTTGGTGCTTAATAAAGGTTGAGACGGTTTCCGTAACTCTTGTGTGTGTTCTAGACATTCAAACATATCGGGTGTGTGAGTAAACACTAGTTGGCTGAGACCAAGTTGTTGGCAAACTTGGTGCCATCGAGGGAAAAATTTCTAAGCGAAAAACAGCCCCGTGATAGTAACTTAGGAGTTTGTTATACTCGATGGTTTTCGATATTATGCTTGGCATTGATAAGAAACACATAGCAGCGACTGGTTGCACCGGCCATTGACGGACAAACAACTCGAATATGCAGCAAAGGATGCTTGGGGTTTGTTGCAAATCTATGATAAATTCATTGCAGGTATGTACTTTGTCTGTACTTCTTGCAGGACTATATTTCATTTTTAAATCAAATAGAGAAGAAAAAAAACATTTTCCTTGACTTGGGAAGCCATAGGAAGGTTGTAGTAAGCTCATAAGCCGGTATACTTGCTTGAGTAAGTAAAGTAAAATTGTGGATTGTTGATGTAGGTAATGAAGAAGCACTCAACTCCTTGACCTTTAGAAAATAACCTCAAAGAAACAGAAAAGAAGGAAAGACAAGGCAACAGAAGAGTCAATAATACCTATGATATCAACTCAATCGTATGGTACTGGACCCAAGAAATTTGTGTGTGATGGAATGGTACACAGGCCACACCACTTAAGCCCATACATGGTTTAGAGATAGATTGATTATTTAGAGATTAAACTATATTAACTATGAAATGATGTTAACAACAGGGTGAAAGTTTGGGCCCTATGTTGTGGACGGTAGGAATTGATACCAATTTACTTGCTTATGTTGGGAAAGCAAAAGAAGGTGGTGGCAAGGGAAAAACAAAAGATTCTGCAAGAAAATTATGTTCATATGGATGCAGGTTTGTACACTAACTGATTCACACCACCTTTCACACAAGACTCAGACTACACACTTACTCACTTACCTCACACTAAAAAAAAAGGCCAAAACCCAGAAACCCCACAAACAAAACCCTCCCCATCCTCCCCAACTAGAAAGATCATACACCACCCACCCTTAAGAGAACAAACCCACCATCCTCCCCAACTAGAAAGATCATACACCACCCACCCTTAAGAGAACAAACCCAAAAAAACTAACCCAAGAACCCATTACCCTGAAATATAAATAAGGACCTAATACATTCACACAGATGATAAGGAAAATACATATCTCTGTATAGTATTATGGTTTTCAAAATCCTTTAAAAACATTTACACTTTGTTTTCAGTGTTGCGCCGACAATCAAGGATCAAAGAATAATTTTGACAAGGAAACACAGGGGTAAGAATTACAATCTTACATGCAGGCATTACAATATCACATATTGGACGAACACAGCCTTTACTTAGTGGACTGCGAGGACAAATATGACCAGCTTGAAGAGGTATAAATTCCCCAAACACCCTCCCAATTGGAGAGGTACAAATTCTATTTACTTACCTTAAATAATCTTGTAGGTGATTAAGAAATTTGATTTAAAGATAAGCGAATGATTTGAGACAATGTGTCTCACATGCAACGAGCTGTTGGATCATCTAAATTGTAAGAATTGCGGGGCTAGCAGGTCTAAGGTAGTGTTCCCAACCAATGCTTTTGTTCATGGATTCTTGCTCTTTAGGGTTTACTCGTTTTTTTTTTGCTTTCGTTTTTCCTCCATAGGCACCACAGCATATTTTTGGTGAGAGAACCAGGGAAGTTTTTTGGCCCAGTACATAATTCACTGCTTAGTACAAAACAATTGTGATTGACAGGGGAAAAGTGTCGTCAACAGCTGATAGGACTCACTATCCTGTAAGGAAACAGATGTGATGTGCTGCTTTAAGTCCCCAGATATACTTTAAAAGGCAGAATTACAATATGTGTTCCCCCGATTTGAAGTCCTGTCGGAATTCTATATTTATACAGAAAATCATTTTCAGAAGAAAAACAGGCAGCCATTGTTATTCTTTGACAATACCATAACCTAGAGGGGTAACAATCACAACAGAAAGCATTGTTAATGTCCAAAATTCCTACTAACAACCCCTCAAAATAAAGTCTCATAAAACATAGTTTGAAAACTAAGAGTTGATTTATCTTTATTTTCTTTACTGTTCAGGGCCAGGAAATCCGTATAAGTGTGACAATTAAATCAACTTCAAAACCAGACAACATTAGATTGAGATCAAAGAAATAAAAAATTAAAAAAAAACAGGAATCTATCCAACCAGGGCCTCAAAGTTCAAATCCCCAACTAGCCCTTTTTGACATACAAAAAAAAAAAACACAAAAAACTTAATAACTGGAATTGGTGGCCTGTAGTCGATACCCATGTAGGACCAAGTGCTTATCTTACCATCTTACCAAAACCCGCAGGTAGTGGTAAAGGTACAACTCTATTTCCTTATACCAAAGCATAGCAGGCCCCCAAGTGCCGCGGTTCAAACCATGTAGGTAGGATGCTGGCCCGCGACCAACAACCTCGCTACAAGACATTAGTGACTCTAAAATGACATCATTTTAGAGCATACCCAAACCTAAATAACACAGGGAAACCTACGAGTAATATTTAGAGAAATTGTCAGGCCAGCTTGTTGGTGACTAGATCTAAACAAACTAACAAAATTTATTAGGGGAAAAAAATGTATTAGCACCAACACGACAAAACCCCTAAAATTTGAACCCGCTATCTCTTCTCACGACCTGGAAATCAAAGCCGAAATCTAGAGCTAAACCCCAGAATTAGAGAGAAGTTTATTACTAGAAGAGAGATTGAATCGAATCCAGGGGGAAAAAACAAACACAGAAAAATACAACAGCGAGAGCTTAACCGAAAACACAACGGAGGAAAAAAAAATTGAGCAGAAATCGAGATTTGACAAGAAAAAACAATAATACCTTTCCTCACGGATCTAGCATAAATCGATTTTCCAGGAAATCCAAACAAAGCCCTAACAAAATTTAACCCTGTCATCCAAACTTGAAATCACAATCATGCAAGGAAAAGGAAAGTTATTTTCCTTGTTCGTTTGGTAACTTTTTGGTAACTTTGGGTATTTTAGTTTTCGTAGTGGGTGGAGGGAGACATAGGGTAATAATTGGAAGGAGGAGTAATGAGTGGGGACAGATGGAGAGAGAAATGAAATTAATAATTGGAGAAATAGGGTAATGATTCGAGAAAGATATAGGATAATGATTAGAAAATAAAGTTAAAACAAAATAAATATGTTAAACAAACAAGGCCATTATTATTGTTTGCCTTTTTTACCCTCCATTTTCTTTACCCTCCATTTTCTCTCCCGGAGAAATCTGAAATCTTCACTGGGCGTAGTCCTACTTTTTCAACTTTTATTTTTGAGAGTTATTTTTGAATTTTTTAAGAGTTATTTTTGAATAAAATTAGTTTGAAAAGAGTAGGTGGTGGATCCCTTTTAAATGACTATTTGGGAATTATACATGAGTACACCAAAACAATTAACTCTTGGTCCAATAATTTAACTGTCGGCTTACTTTTTTCCTTCCAATGTATATTATGTTGAACCACTGGTATGAGAGAATCGAAAGGGACTTTACTTATCTTTAAGATGAGGCATCCAATCACATACCAAAACAATTAACTCTTGGTCCAATAATTTAACTGTCGGATTACTTTTTTCCTTCTAATGTATATTATGTTGAACCACTGGTATGAGAGAATCGAAAGGGACTTTACTTATCTTTAAGATGAGGCATCCAATCACATATTTTTATATTTTAACTCAAAAATTTCACTCCAAATTTGTGAACCAAACACAGTGTCGCTTCATTTTCCATCCATGGTCGCCAATGTCAAATTAATATAACAATAGTGTGGAAGGAGGTGGTTCGGGTTACCTCTTGCAACTTCAGTAGTGTGGAAGCGGATCGTTTGGGTTATCTCTTGCCAACTTTAACCAAACTGGACCTTTGCGGATGGATTACGAACTCTCGATCACGTACTAAATCAGCGACAAACTGCGGTGATGGAGCGATACAATGTGGATTGAGTATCACCCTTTATTCCACGGTGCAAAAGCTTGATTGCTCTTTAATGGTAGAGGGAGAACTATCAGAGAAAGAGAGATTTCCCAGAACTCTTTTCTTTTGTATATCACTTTCGTATATAATATTGTAAGAGAGAGCATTCTAGATGCAGGAAATAAATAGAGAGAGAGCATTCTAGATACTTTAGAAGTCTTCTAATCCTAAGATATTAGGATTACTATAACATCTCCTAGAACTCTCTAACTAATGGGTTACCGGATCATGCCCACATGGACGACCCGATTTGGTCCCGGATCGGCCCAATTTCCAACATCTCCCACTCATCCATGTATGGGATCGGCCCAATTTCCAACATCTCCCACTCATCCATGTATGGGCATGACAAGTTTATCTCTCTTCCATCTGCCCAACTAGAAGCAAACTCATACGCTTTAATCTCTTCCATCTGCCCAACTAGAAGCAAACTCATACGCTTTAATGAATTGTGCGATCGCTGGAGCACCTATAAGTGGGAGCTCTACACGAGAAGCTCTATAAGAGTCAGCATATAGACATTAACGCATAAAAGTGTCTCATGTACTTTGAATCCATTTAGTTACACCGGAAAAAAACTTGATGTGAAATTTTAATGTACTCGCAAGCGCACGAATCGTATCAAAGTATAGTTATGCAAGTACGAGGTCGAACCCACAGGGATTTATAATTTTTTAATAGAAAAACTAAATAAACTCAAACTGATTGAACCCTAACCTAGTTGACAAAAGTGTGATTGGTTTTTAAACTAAAGATTAAGAAAATAATGACAAAAGAAACAATTAAACTAACACGACAAGGTAGTGGAGATTACGGTTGAGAAAAGGAACTAAGGTATCGGAATCCAGACCCACAAATATTTATCAACTAATCTTATGCAATAATTTTCCTTTTATTTCTGCACAATGATTTAGAGGCTAATCTTAACCATTGTGGATAATATGTCGTTAAGCCCTTTTTTTGTTTATATCGAAATATGTTCCTCCTCTGCTTTAAGGTTTAAGCCAAAATCATCAACTGTATCCGTATAAACAAATCACAGTAGATATCCCATACTTAAATATTAACTCTGATAAACCAAGCAATTCGATTAATAGGGTGATATCAAATCATGGAAAAAACCCATTCCGATTGAATCCATATCCGAGTTCAACCAAATTAATAAATGAGATCAGAACAATAAATTATGAAAGCGCGTAGGAAAAATCATATGCATAAAATCAATCAATAAACTTTATGGGGTTTCATCCTCAACCCTAGTTCACAAGTTTAGCTGCTCATGGATGAAAACATTGCATCAATTATTTGGCTAGAATCCATAAAAATAATAAAGCTCACAAAGATTTCTTCTGCTCTTGTTCTTGTGTTCCCAGCCGTGGCTCTCCAAGTCGAACTCGCAATCCGTGGTCCTTCCAGCCGTGTATCCCCGGAACGAACCCTATTCTTCTCATTTTATAGATGGTTCCCAAAATTGCCGTGAATCTTCTCAATAAAGGAAAATCCTAATCTTCCTAATCTGTTCCTAATCTTTGGGCCATAATCTTCCTAATCTCCACTTCTTCAACTTTCGGCAGAAGTAATATAATAAGTGGGGTCCCACCTCGTGAATTAATTTGATCACGGGCTTTGCTTCTTGAATCCAATGGCCGAAATATTAAGTAGTTATCATCTTTTTCCTGCAAATTAATAATTCAGAGTAAAATGTTCAAAAAGATAATAACTAGTCTAGTTAAACACAATATAAAGAACTAACAATATATGATATAGGTATCTCCACATGTCAATATTTTGTGCTCATCAAATACCCCCAAACCTACATTTTGCTAGTCCTCGAGGAAAAGAAATAAAATAAAACAAAGAAAATGAAATTAAACTAACTAATCCTTTTTCGGAGGGGTCCGATTGCATTTAGCTTATGCAACAAGCCTTTAAACCCCTAAGTTGCCCTAGTGGACGAGTTATAGTCTCGTGAGGGTTTGCCGTGAATATACCCACAAAATTCTTAACAAGATGACACTTGATTAGAATTCCAAAACATAGTCTATGGCCTCACAAAAGTAACTAGCATGAGAATACCACAAATTAGAGGCAAGATATTTCATCCATTAACAAAGTTAAACAAGTGAGCATTCTAATCCGAATTCGCGCAAAAATTGTTCCTCCCTCATATATCTGGATAGAAAGAAATCACATGGCATGCGTGTAAAGTGAAAAGTCGCACAAAGATTTTCATTAACCTCGAAAACAATACACGCACCTTTAATGCCTCAATACTCATCAACTTGCTTATATCAAATTATAGCCCCTCCCTTTATTCATATTTTTTTTCTTTTTTTTTTCTTTTTATATTTTTTTTCTTGTGGTTGTGCAATGCCTTGGTCCCTTAAGCTTTCTAATTGACCCTTGTAGCGAGCTTTAGGCCAGTGACACCCAAGCCAGACGGCTTTAGGGCACTAGATGTAGAGAATACCCCAACGGACTTAATCACTCGAGTCAAAAAGGCTACGAACCGAAGCTAACCACACATGACAATCGTGGAACTCTCCACTGTTTGACGCGAACGCTCACTGCTTACTGAGGCAAGAGGCCCGGTTACTAAGTGAAAAGCCCGAAAAGCATGCACTTTTATTCAAAACAATTTTTTTTCCTTCTTTTCTCTCTTTTTTTTTTTCTCTTTGATGAAAGGACATTAAGCATTCTAATAAGACATTGGACTCATACTGAGGCATCAAAAATATATGTACGGTACTCGAGGTCAAATCCAACTCTAAGTGTGACAGTGCTCGTGCAAAGGCATGTGTACGAGTGATTAATTGCTATCCAAACATAGGTGATATGAACCAACTAAGTGCCTCTCTTCAATACATGTGTTCAAAAGTTTAACTCTATCAATAAAATCATATCAAGACTCCAACTTGAGCAATAATCAAACTAGCACTAATCAAAAACCAACAACCACGTCAGAAGTCATAATCAAGTATCCACAACTTTCAATTTTTTTAAATTTGACACAAAAAAAAATGTAGTACAAAAATAATAATAATAAAATCACAATTGCAGCAAATAATAGTCTCTCCCCCAAACCTAAATGATGCATTGTCCTCAATGTAGCAAAGCAAAAAATAAAACAGGAGAAGTTTAAGGGTTACCTCATATGGTGAACAAGTTCTTTTTTTTTTGTATTTCCTGCAATTGGTTAGTGACAAAAAAAAAAAAGAAGAAGAAGACCAAGAACAATTAAATTATTAGAAGCTACGAAGCAAGACAATCAAATCATTTTCTTTTATTCTCTTCTTGTAATTTACAATGTATGGATCGTCCCAACCAAAATTATACGACACAACCAAAATTAATTTTGCAAATGGTTCATTCATGGGTGTCAAGTACAGAGCAGCACTAGAAACAAGATCAGAGTGCCATGGGAATATGTGCTTGAACAACGATGACTCTAAACAAAACTTCTGCGTAGGAAGTACTAAAAGATCAACTCCGAAGATAAAATCCCACTCAAATTCATAGTGGCAATAAGCGTCAATTACCATTTCCTCTTTACTTTGATCACCCTGTGATGGAAAGATGTTGGGATTTACCTCTACCGGCACTAAAAGCTCAACTCTAGGATCGGGTGGTAGAGGTTTTAATTCACAATCAAGTGACTCTATAACATACGGGAGCACTGGTGATGAAGAAAGTTGAGGAGACTCCCCATTCGATATCCACTCCTCGATACTTGACTAGGACGCTGAGTCTACCAAAGTAACTGCTTGCTTAGTCACATTAGTATCAAAGTTGTAATCAAAATTAGGTAATTCAGACTCTAGTGAATCTTCACAATCAAATTGGCTGAGCATAGTGTTGTCAAGACTATGTATCATACAAACAGCACTTACATCTTCCTCTAAGGGTTTTTCGCCAGTGTCAAAGATAGTAAGTTCAAAAGTAACATTCCCAAATGACATTTTCATCACCCCGTTCCTACAATTAATTTGAGCATTCGAGGTAGCTAAGAAAGGACGTCCTAAGATTACAGGAATTTGTCCACGTGAGTGATGAACAGGCTGAGTATCTAAAACTATGAGGTCCACTGGAAAATAGAATTTATCAACCTTAATTAGCACATCCTCAATGACTCCTTTAGGTATTTTAAGAGACCCATCAGCTAATTGCAGTCTTACAGAAGTTGGTTTTAGTTCTCCCAATCCTAATTGCTGGTACACAGAAAATGGCAATAGGTTGACACTAGCTCCCAAATCTAACAAAGCTCGCTCGAGGTGATGATTACCTATTGTGCACGAAATTGTAGGACAACCAGGATCTTTATACTTGATAGGGATTTTGTGTTGAATAATAGAGCTAACGTGTTCGGTCAATAATACTTCTTTAGGGGTACTAGTCTTCCTTTTTATGGAGACTAGGTCTTTCAAAAATTTAGCATAAGAAGGCACCTGTCGAATAGCATCTAGGAGTGGAATGTTGATTCTTACTTGCTTAAATGCCTCCAAAATATCTCCATGGTCTACACCTTTCTTAGGGGCTATTAGTCGTTCAGGATATGGAGCTTTAGGGATGAAACTCTTACGTTGGGGTTCTTTTGGAGGTCGAGGAGAACTACATTCCTGATCTTTGATGGGACTACTCTGCCTTTCTTCTTTCTCTGACTCCTCTAAACTCTTCTCTATTGGCATACTTACTTGGTTGTCAACCTGTTTTCCTGACCTGAGGGTTACAATGGATTGAACTTGCTCATGCTTATAGGTAGAGTTAGATGGGTTGCTAAGAGCAACTTGTCCTTTTGGGTTAGGTATCGGTTGTTGACTAGGGAATTTTTCTTTCTCTATCTCTACCATTTGACTTGCCAACTGACCCATTTGATTTTTAAGCTCGGCAATGGCTTGTCCAGTCATTTTCACGAATTCCTGGAGAGAGTCTTCTAAGGATGATTTTTGTTGCTGAGGGGCAGCCAGTTAAAAATTAGATTGGGGAGCTTGAGGCTGATTAAAATAATTTTGGGTCTCATATGATTGATTAGAAGGACGAAGGCTTGACAGGAATTGATTTTGTGATTGCAAGGGTTGCTCACACACATTTGAAGAGGAATTATTTTGCCGCCATGGAAAATTAGATTGATTTCTCCAGTTGGGATTGTTTGTCTCTGAGAAAGGGTTTGTAAATGATTTTCCATAGTTGTTGAGTGCATTTACCTGCTCAGCACAATATTCAGAATAACCAACCATGGAAGGACATGTTTGTGTTGTGTGCATGGAACTAGCACAAAGAGAACACACTTCTCTTTGAACTTGATTGGTGGACTCCATAGTCCTACTTAAAGTTAATGCCTCAACTTTGCGGGTAAGACTATCCAGTTTAGCTCTTACATCAAAATCCTCCCTAACTTCATATGTGCCTCCTTTTCTAGATGGGTTAGATTGCTTATGTCTAGGATTAGAAAAGTCCCATTGTTGAGAATTCTCAGATAAGTTTTCAAGAAATTGATAAGCCGCATCATCTCTAAGATTTAAGAAACCACCAGCGTTCATGGATTCAATCATATTGCGGTCAGATTGAGTCAAACCGTTGTAAAAAATTTGAACAAGCCTCCATGTCTCAAAGCCATGGTGGGGACACTTAAGGAGACTATCTTTAAACCTTTCCCAGCTTTCATAAAACTTCTCGTACTCTTCTTGACAAAAATCCATAATTTCTCTTCGCAAAGCAATTGTTTTGGACATTGGAAAAAATTTGAAAATGAACTTTTTAACTAGAATGTCCCATGAAGTTATTAAACCTGAGGGTAGAGAATTCAACCATGCCTTTGCCTTTTCCTTCAAAGAAAATGGGAATAATCTGAGTCGAGCAGACTCGTCAGAAAAATTTGGGAACTTAAAGGTAGAGCAAATTTCGAGAAATTCTTTTACGTGCATATAAGGGTCCTCATCTTCCATACCTCGAAATGTAGGCAAAAGTTGAAATATTTGTGGTTTCAGCTCAAATTGTGTAGCGTTGGTTATGGGTAACACTATGCAGGATGGTGGGTTCGTGGTGATGGGCGAGAACAACTCTCTAAGAGTTTTAGTATTTTCGACCACGTCTCCCATTTTTAGTAAAGTCAACTATTCAATTTTCCAGATGAAATTCGACTCGTTATCACCTACCCAAATGCTCGTGCACAATTAAGAACAATTTTTTTTTTCTCAACTGAAGACAGAGATTAAAAATTCAAATAGCAAGAGTAAAACAAGAAACTACACAGGGATGAGATACCAAACTGATTAAAAAAAAAATGTGAGAACAAACTAAAACACAAAAATCACTAACTAACAAAACTTATTAGGTTAGATTAAACTAATAGTAGACATAAAGGAAAGTGCAAACAACCGTAATCCTAAATACGTGATTTTTTTTTTATTTTTTTTATTTTTAACGCTAACTATGACTAGTAGAAGGGATAAAACCAATTAAGAGCTTTTGCGATTTTCCAAAGAAAATTGAATAAATCCCCGGCAACGGCGCCAAAAACTTGATGTGAAATTTTAATGTACTCGCAAGCGCACGAATCGTATCGAAGTATAGTTATGCAAGTGCGAGGTCGAACCCACAGGGATTTATAATTTTTTAATAGAAAAACTAAATAAACTCAAACTGATTGAACCCTAACCTAGTTGACAAAAGTGTGATTGGTTTTTAAACTAAAGATTAAGAAAATAATGACAAAAGAAACAATTAAACTAACACGACAAGGTAGTGGAGATTACGGTTGAGAAAAGGAACTAAGGTATCGGAATCCAGACCCACAAATATTTATCAACTAATCTTATGCAATAATTTTCCTTTTATTTCTGCACAATGATTTAGAGGCTAATCTTAACCATTGTGGATAATATGTCGTTAAGCCCTTTTTTTGTTTATATCGAAATATGTTCCTCCTCTGCTTTAAGGTTTAAGCCAAAATCATCAACTGTATCCGTATAAACAAATCACAGTAGATATCCCATACTTAAATATTAACTCTGATAAACCAAGCAATTCGATTAATAGGGTGATATCAAATCATGGAAAAAACCCATTCCGATTGAATCCATATCCGAGTTCAACCAAATTAATAAATGAGATCAGAACAATAAATTATGAAAGCGCGTAGGAAAAATCATATGCATAAAATCAATCAATAAACTTTATGGGGTTTCATCCTCAACCCTAGTTCACAAGTTTAGCTGCTCATGGATGAAAACATTGCATCAATTATTTGGCTAGAATCCATAAAAATAATAAAGCTCACAAAGATTTCTTCTGCTCTTGTTCTTGTGTTCCCAGCCGTGGCTCTCCAAGTCGAACTCGCAATCCGTGGTCCTTCCAGCCGTGTATCCCCGGAACGAACCCTATTCTTCTCATTTTATAGATGGTTCCCAAAATTGCCGTGAATCTTCTCAATAAAGGAAAATCCTAATCTTCCTAATCTGTTCCTAATCTTTGGGCCATAATCTTCCTAATCTCCACTTCTTCAACTTTCGGCAGAAGTAATATAATAAGTGGGGTCCCACCTCGTGAATTAATTTGATCACGGGCTTTGCTTCTTGAATCCAATGGCCGAAATATTAAGTAGTTATCATCTTTTTCCTGCAAATTAATAATTCAGAGTAAAATGTTCAAAAAGATAATAACTAGTCTAGTTAAACACAATATAAAGAACTAACAATATATGATATAGGTATCTCCACATGTCAATATTTTGTGCTCATCACCAAGCTTCTTTAATCCTTTTAAAAGGCATGCTTGACCCCCAAAAGTCATGCATTCTATATTCACACCCGATCCGCATCCCAATAGAGCGACCTGAGTTGTCGATTGTGAATTAGAAAATAATAATACCATACATGTCGAAAGATCAAAAGCGCCTCTAAATATTTTAGTATTGTAATTTAATTTAATTCGTGCACAAAACTTTAGCTTTCAGGAAAAACATATATAAATATTTTCTTTAACGAACAACCTTCCATTAGCTATGGCATATCACAAGTATGAAACAAATTTATTATAGTGCATAACATAATTTATGCATTAAACAGTATTTTTCATGCTATTAAAATGAATAATTTAAACATTGAAAATGCCAAAAATTATTCAAACATGTCACATGTAACAAATCATCCAAAGTATTAAACATGTTGTTCTAAATATTCTGTAAATTTCAAGTAGTTCACATGCAATTAGGTAGGCAAGAGAAGAAATCGTTTTCGGTAAGGCCTGCCGAGGCACAAGGCCCGTAAGGCCTGGGCCTTGGGCATCCCCAAAATGTTCAATTTTTGGGACACCCCAATTTTTTTTTTAATATTGGAGTTGGCTAGGACTCTTTTTAGGAAAGACCAAGTCCAAATTTCAAAAGCAAGGCCCAATCTCTAGAGCATTAGCACAGAGGCAGTAGGACTTTCTACTTATAAAAAATTCTTTGCCTTCGTTGTTTCCTTCAACTAGCGATGTGAGACTATAGATGAGAGGCTTTGTTGTGCAACATGTTTGTCCCACATTGATAGAGCAAATGCTCAATTAGCAAAGTGTTCACCTATAAAGCCCTCTACTCCACATGTTCCACTTACTCACAGAGTGGTTGTAAGTGAAAGCAACACGTGGGCAGCAAATATCAAAATTAAAATTAAAATTATTTTGAAAGGTAATTTCAAATTTTAATATATATATGTATGTATGTATTAGTCAAGAGGATTTAATACTATAGTTTTTGCTTTCTCTTACTGTTTATTTTTTTCTGTAAAAATTGTCAAGCTTTTAGGACACCATTTCTTAGAAGAGGCCTTGGCACCCAAATACCTTAGGTGGGCCCTGGCTTCCGGCCCCCGAAATTTGATCCAAAATTAAGGCCCCACCATAATGCAACTTACATATTAATATTGGAATGTTTCCAAATAAAAAAATAATTTTATCTTATTTTTTCTTAAAAACTCTTGCAATCATATCTTTTTACATTTATATTGTCATCCTTCTAGTTTGATTTTTTTGTTATTTTTGTACTTCTATCATTTTTTTAAAGAGATTCATGAATATGTAATACGCTCAATATAGAAAATTCGCTTCAGGCCTTCAAAATATATGAGTCAACCCTGATGGCAGCCTGGGAGGCTCCGCCTCCAATTCAATTATCCAACCTCACCCACTGAATAGTGACACAATCGTTCTTCACAATTAAAACTAAATTCAAGAATTAACATAAAGGAAGGAATTACTCAATGGCTCTCTCTCTCTCTCTTTCTCTCTCGCTCATAGATTCTCTGCACCCATGTATATGTAAATATGTCTAGATGTACATCAATACAAAGAACAGAGCAACAACATGAACATCAATTCTGAGGACGTCATCAAAGATTTCTCTTCCGTTCGGCGGTCCCGGCACTACCGAATAATCAACGTTCAATCTCCTTGCTCAACAAGGCCGAACCACCACCGCCGACGGTAAGACATCTTCCTAGGAGAAAACACTCGGGTCATACGACTTCAGGCTTCTTAAGTTCCTCCATTCGAGTTTGACAAATTTTCAGTCATTCAAAGAAGGGCCTATGTTTACCGCTTACCGGAAGACAGAAAGGTTTTTTTTTTTTTTTTTTTCCCTGAACGAAAGAACAAAAAAAAGTTGAGATGTACGTGAATCTTTGGAGGGAGAGTGAAACAAGCTCAGTGTCAGGTCCCACTTTACGTTCAAGGGCAAAAACGTCACACCGCTGGAAAGATCATGGCACTATAGTTATCTATCGTGGCTTTAGCATTGCCAAGCGAAATATAAAAGCATTTACACCTAATTTTGGCCAAAAATTTAGGAGAAAATGCTGGGCCGGTTCCAATTTTCTATTTCGTAGTCCGTGGAATCCTTTTCAAATAAAGTCAATAGCCCACTAGGTCCATGCAAAAACAATCCCACACGCGCACCCAGAAATGGATCCCGGCCATTTCCATTTTCTTTCTGTCTCTCTCTCTCTTCACCCCATGTGCATGTGCACACGCAGCATTGCTCTCTCTCTCTCTCTCTCTCTCTCTCTCTCTCTCTCTCTCTCTCTCTCTCTCTCTCTCTCTCTCCTACTAAAAATCTAATAAGCCTTATAACTTCTTTTGCAAATATTTATTTTTTTATTAAAAAAATATATAAATCAATAGACATCAACAAATTCTTTCAAGTTGTAAAACAACTTTGAATTTTCTAATGAAACAAATACATATTTTTAAAAACCTAAGTTTGCGAATCAGACATTTATTTAGAGACGAATGAAATAATTAAATATTATTCAATATTAATTAACAGTGTTAATTAACACTCTTATTTGTGAATTAACAGTGTTAATTAACACTCTTATTCATGAATTTAATATCGTTAGTTATGAATTTTGGAAGAGATAAACACTAAAAATTGACAATAACACTTTTAATTGTGAAGTTCAAAATAAAATAGACATTGAAAAATAATTTTATTTTTAAAGGCCTAAGTTTGCAAATCAGACATTTATTTAGAAACGAATGAAGTAATTAAGTATTATTAAATGTTAATTAACACTCTTATTTGTGAATTAACAAAGTTAATTAACACTCTTATTTGTGAATTAACAAAGTTAATTAACACTCTTATTCGTGAATTTAATATTGTGAATTTTGAATTTTGGAAGAGATAAACACTAAAAATTGACAATAACACTTTTAATTGTGAAGTTCAAAATAAAATAGACATTGAAAAATAATTTTATTTTTAAAGGCCTAAGTTTGCAAATCAGACATTTATTTAGAAACGAATGAAGTAATTAAGTATTATTAAATGTTAATTAACATTGTTAATTAACACTCTTATTTGTGAATTAACAAAGTTAATTAACACTCTTATTCGTGAATTTAATATTGTGAATTATGAATTTTGGAAGAGATAAACACTAAAAATTGTCAATAACACTTTTAATTGTGAAGTTCAAAATAAAATAGACATTGAAAAATAATTTTATTTTTAAAGGCCTAAGTTTGCAAATCAGACATTTATTTAGAGACAAACGAAGTAATTAAATATTATTAAATATTAATTAACATTGTTAATTAACACTTTTATTTGTGAATTAACAGTGTTAATTAACACTCTTATTCGTGAATTTAATATTGTGAATTGTGAATTTTGGAAGAGATAAACACAAAAAATTGTCAATAACACTTTTAATTGTGAAGTTCAAAATAAAATAGACATTGAAAAATAATTTTATTTTTAAAGGCCTAAGTTTGCAAATTAGACATTTATTTAGAGAAGAATGAAGTAATTAAATATTATTTAATGTTAATTAACATTGTTAATTAACACTCTTATTTGTGAATTAACAGTGTTAATGAACACTCCTATTCTTGAATTTAATATCGTGAATTATGAATTTTGGAAGAGATAAACACAAAAAATTGTCAATAACACTTTTAATTGTGAAGTTCAAAATAAAATAGACATTGAAAAATAATTTTATTTTTAAAGGCCTAAGTTTGCAAATTAGACATTTATTTAGAGAAGAATGAAGTAATTAAATATTATTTAATGTTAATTGTTAATATTTTTTGTAATTAACAGTGTTAATTATTCCCAATTACGAGTTGATTGAAATATAATTGTTTTTTTTAAATATTTTATATTCAATATTTATTTAGATCTTTACGAGTAGATTTAAATATATAAAATTTTATAAAAAAGATATGTACAAAAAAATTATAAATATAAGAAAATTTTAAGCTTTAAAATGGAGTAAAAAGGAGAGAGAGAGAGAGAGAGTGATGGAACAGAGAGAGGATTGTGCGTGTGATGTATAAGAGAGAGGAGGAAGGAGAGGAGAGAGAAGGAGAGGTGGTGCGTGTGAGACAAAGAGAGGAGGAGGGGAAAAAAAAACTGTAGTGAGTAAAGTAGAGGAGTGCGTGGAGGACAAAGCAGGAGAGAGGGACAGAAGGGATGAGCGCGCGCGTGAGGAAAGGACCTCATGGGAAAATGATTGTGTGCATTTGTCAGCAAGGACTTGGAGGGACACAATTCACTTTGACAGGACCGGCTGGGAAGATCCTCAAAAACTTATGGAAGTCCATAACTATTCATTTAGCCTAAGCCCATGGTTCATTCTTGAGAGGACTAGTAGTGGTACCGACGAGTTTTGATACCGATGGGGTACCGATAGCCCCGTGAGACTCATTATGGGTCTTGTACGGATGATCAGATCTTTTCAATACAAGTGAACCTACGAAAAATCAGTTTAATTCAATATGTGTAGGTACTCGATTTTCAATCTACCATATTTTCATTCAGATTTCAAGCAGGATCCGTAGTAGACCCCGTTGGACCCTCGATATCCCATTGGTAGTCATTTGGTTGGTACTCTTATCATATCGCGGGCGCCGGGCAAATTCGTAAACGAAGTTCACGAAGATGTCAGTGATTCTATTCGGTTGCTAACTAATTGGCCAAAATACTGTTTAATTTAGAGTAAAAAATTGTGTTCTATACGAGGACGAAACACTATTTCGTTGCACTCCCCATTTTGTGTATAGGGGAAGATGTGCAGGTTTAAACTTAATTTCTAAGCCCAAGAATGTCCGTGTGTTATTATTAATAAAAGTTACAGGTTCGTCACGTTTAAAATGCGAATGTTTCAATGTATATATATAATCTTCAGAAATAAAAATTTTCGTATAAAGCCCTTCTACCATTGTGTCATTTTTGCCGGATGACTTCTCTCCTAAATGCCGCCTCTATTTCTTCTCTCTCTAGCCAGTTTCGACTTCTCTTCTCCAAACGAATGTAAATATTTTTGCAAAACGTAACTCATTAGAAATAACTCACAGCCATTTAGTTTCCCTGTTTGCCCTTGGCAACTGATCGATGATTACGAATGTACTAGTAACGACATCAAACTACACACTTGACCTAGACAACAAGGTATATATAACGACGCATTTCGCAGACATTGCAATCACCCCAACAATCACAAATACAACTCCACAGATATAGAAAAAGCTTCACAACAAGAGTCGAACCTCCTCCTTTTAAGGTGAAGGGCTTTGGGCACACGGGTAGCAATATCTATAGCACTATAATGAAACAAGTTTGTACCAGTGCACTTTTTGTTTTTGGGCTTACTATAGTCTATAGTGTCTGGTACTTGTTTGCTAAAACTAGCTACTATCATTTTTTAAGATCATCTAACAACAATTTATTCGGTGCACCGGAATAGCACGCAGACGCTGAGCCTTTCGCAGAGTAATCCCAAACTCATCCTCCATGTTCATATCCTCTGCACCAATCCCATCCTCGAGCTTCCACTCAAAGGAATGAACGAGAGAAGCCAACATCAATTGAAGCATCCGATTCGCCAAACCGACCGCGGGACAGATCCTCCTCCCTGCTCCAAACGGAATCAGCTCGAAATCTTGTCCCTTCACATCCACGTCCGACCCCAGAAATCGCTCCGGCCAAAACAACTCGGGGTTGTCCCACGTGCTCGGATCTCGCCCGATAGCCCATGCGTTCACGAGCACCTGTGCGCCCTTCGGAACTCTGAAGCCACAGATGTCGACATCTTCTTCTGCTTTTCGAGGGAGTAGGAGAGGGGTTGGTGGGTGGAGACGGAAGGTCTCCTTTATTATTGCGTGCAAATAAGTTAGCCTGGCGAGATCTACTTCTTCAACAGGGCGGCCTTTGTCGATGATCTGATCCATCTCTTCTCGGGCTTTCGAAAGAATTGTGGGGTTGTGAAGTAGTTCTGCCATTGCCCATTCTAGAGTGTTTGAAGTTGTATCAGTTCCTGCCACAAATAGGTCCTGCATATATGTGCCAATATCATAGAGAATAGGTAATGTGATTAATAGTATTTCACAAGCAGTAAAGAAATGTGTAGGCTAACCAACATTTTAACCCTCAAGAGTTATAATCCGTCCTAGTGGTTGGGACGTTCGGTTTAATCATGTAGGTCTTGAGTTCCGAACATGGCATTGTCAACATTTTTACATAGTAAATGAAAAAAAAATTAAAATAATTCAAACCCTAAATTACGTCGAAATTAAGAAGGGTTAGAGATGATTGACAGCATGGGGAAAGCTAGAATTGGTGAATTTTCATAAAGTTTGTGTATTTATTGTTTATCTTATATTAACTTCTTAGAGAATCATCAAAGGTTATAACAAATTAATTTCTATACTAAATTTAGCTAACACACACACACACACACACACACACATATATATATATATATATATATGTATATCAATCCAGATCCAATGAGGGATTCCGCACGGTGCTACCGTGCAGGACTCCCCTTTTCCGATCGAATTGCGACGATCCGAGCGGTTCAAAGTGATTAAAATGTGATTTTAAGGGTACTCGCGAGAAATCAGCAAAAAAAATGATCGGAAAGGGCTTTATCTGAACAGTTTTTTATTGAACGGTTCAGTAAAAAACTGCTCGGATCAAGCGCTTCCCGATCATTTTTTTTGCTGATTTCTCTCGGGTATCCTCAAAATCATGTTCTGCACACTTTGAGTGGCTCGGATTATCGCAATTCGATCGGAAAAGGGGAGTCCCGCACCATAAGGCCATAAGGGATCCCTCGTTGGATCCGAACTCTGTGTGTGTGTGTGTTCTCCATTCTTCTTGATTTTTTTTGTTAGAACTTTTTTGGGGATTTTTCAATTTTCGTACCATTTTTTTAGCTTTTCGTTGTAATTTGTGGGATTAATCATTCGTGTCGACGAGAGAAATCGAAAAAGTATAAAAATGTAGACCGACGTTAAAAAAATTTCGTATAAGAAAACAATTTAGACAAAATAAAGACGGTTGTTTTGCATTTTTTTTTTGTCTTCAGGACTTTTTCTGTTTTTGTCATAAATTTTTACTTTTTAGACTTCTATTGTCGAAAAAATGATTAATTCAAGAAAAATCAAGCAAATCTAACAAATATTCACACACACACACAAAAAGAATTAACAAAACACACAAAACAAAAAAAAAAGTTAAGAAAATGAAACCTAAGTCTTTCATCACTTTTTTTTTTTTTGAAACGGCAAAAACTTATTGAAGAAACTTAATAAAGGTACATCAAATACGGGGAGAGAGAAGGAGAATCTAACTAAGGGTTGGATGCAAACAAAAAACAGCCAATGGGACAAAGCCCAAAAAACACCCAATGGCCCAAGCCCCGGAAACCTAGAAGGGCAACACCCATACAATGGGCCAAGCCCAACCTAAGAAAGCCTCAAAACATAACCCTATCCAAAAGTTATTCTATAACCACGGCAGCCACCCTTTCGCTGATCGCCTCCATCCCGCTAGCATACCACCACCACCAGGGCAAATACTGGTAACTTGCGTCACTGCGAACCCAAACGAATAAACAGATATCGTCGCTGACCGCCAAGAAATCGCTAATTTGAGCCTCGTAAACGGCCTGAGAAACTGTCTACTGAAGTTTTATTGTGCCTCCACGAACACCGATGAACCCAAAAAACGCACCGCCACTTCGAGCGATACTAGATCCTTCCACGCCTCCCTAAGATATCACTTGATCTTCATTGCCCTGAGTAGAGAAACCCACACCAGCTGCCGACCTCCACTCGTCGTTAAGCAAATCCAGATATTCCTAAGCAAAAATAGCCGGCAAGAGAAGCAAATCTTGCCAAACCCTAGACGCCAGGACACACCTTGCTATTAAGCAAAATTGGATACTCCCAAAGACATACTGGCGGGATTCGACAAACATACAACTAATAAAGGCCAAAAGAAGGTGAACCAGCACAAGGTGTAGCAGTGAGCATGGAATAAAAAGAGGCTAGGGAGAGAAGAGATATACTTAAGGGGAAGAGAAGGCTTCCCCCCCGCTGTTTCTTTCAACCAGAAGGAAAGAAACAGAACCTTCACTGCGATTTCTCACTCTGATTTCTTGGATTCGTCATTGCGTTGAAGTCGAATTCATTGCCGGAGTGCAATCGGAGTCGCTGGAGTGTCATCGTAGTAGAGGTGGTGGTGGGTTGGAGGGAGAGCGATGAGAGATGGAGGGTGCGGTAGGGATGGGTCGGTGGTGGTAGGTCAGAAAAGGAAGAGAGGCAGAGTCGAGAGAGAGAGAGAGAGAGAGAGAGAGAGAGAGAGATTTGGGTATGAGGGAGAGTGAATTTAAGTTTGATGGTTGGAGATGCACCGTCCAAAATGGGTTTTTACCCAAAATTTGATTGAAATTTGGGGAAAAAAATGGGTGAAGGTTAGAGATGCTCTAACTTTTTTAATTTAGGGGACACCAAAATAATAAAAATGTTATGCCGTTTTTGAAAAGTGTTATACCTTTGAGTGGTTAGGGTATGCTATTTTTGAAAGTGTTGTGGCCTAAAATAATAATAATAATAATAATAATAATAATAATAATAATAATAATAATAATAATATCATTTTGAAAAGTGTTGTGCCTTCAACTGGTTAATGTTATGCTTTCAAATGATTATAGTATACGGGGGATACCGTATCTCCTCGATAAAGGGGAGACACTATAGCATCATCCACATACAATATCTTCACTTCAGAATGTAAACTAGTTTTTACCGCCAAAGGTCTTGTAGCCCATTGGCATTTTTTGGTAGGGTTTCTAAATGAACCAAACTACTCGAGTATGAACTCATGTTTGTTTGTTAAAAGTTTGTTCCAAATTGGTTTGTTCATTTAACAAACCAAGCTTGAACACTTTTCTAGAAATTCGTTAAGATTTCACCCTAAGCTTGAACAAGCCACTACTTTGCTCGTTCAGCTTATCATGCATTAAAATTTCAAGCTACTTGAGATCAGTTCGTGTTTGACTTGATTAAAGCACGTTTGAGACTGGCTCGTCTCATAAATAAGCTAAGTCCAAATATATTTTTGAAGCTTATTACGTTTTCAAACCAAGATATATTGATCAACTACATGTTTGGCTTGTTTATCACCCCTAGTTCCTGGTACATTCATTGTGGGAGGCCAAGGTTTAAGCCCCTGTAACCGTAAGGGGCGTTTGTGGTTCAGAACTATGGACAGCCTTTGAACTCCTTGTATACTAACTTACTAACTACCTCTAATCCTTACTAATGTATACCGCTTGGAAAAAAAAAAAAAAAAACCCCTATTTTTTTACCTATAGTTACTGAACTTGCAAACAATATGAAATGATAACCACAGATTTATCGACCGGAGAATATTCCTTTTTTTGGGGGACAAAATAGAAGGTATTCTCACACTCAAATGGGATGAAACAAATCAATCTAGGGGCAGCTAGAAAGGGGACCACCGGATGCGCTTATGCGGTGTCCCACATGGATTTTCACCTCCCAATTGGTTAGCCTATCCCCAAGAATCAAACTCTCTCCAGGGTGGGAGCAAACCCCTTGGTTAGAGACAACCTCCGTTAATTGGGTGACAGGTAGGGGTGTTAATCAAGCAAAACATGGTATTATTCAGACTTGGCTCGCTACAAGAAAAAATACATTTGGTGACCAAATTCGGCGACCAGACCAACTTTTGTCGCTGATTGTCGACCATTTGGCAACAAAATATTGTTGGTCGCCGTTTGTAGAACATTTGGCAACCAAATTATTTTTTTGTCGAAGAAATGTAGAAATTTGGCGGCCAAAACCTTTTTTGTCTCCCACTATGGGGACCTTTGGCGACTGAAACATAGACTTATTAGTCGCGAAATCATTGGCTCCAAGGAATAGTTTTGGCAGGAGACACATTGGTGACTAAAGCTTTGTTGGTCACTAAAGAGAAAAATTATTATATATCATATCATATTAAACTTAATTGTTTTATTTTATAACTCTAAATCTTCGACAACAAAAAGTTTTGTCACAAAAGACTACCATTGGCTAACAAAGGTAATTTTGTCATCAAAGACGACCGATTGGCAACAAAAGTATTAGTTGCCAAACAAAAAATTATACATTATATCAAAATAAAATTTATTATTTTATTGTGGAGTGTCGTTCTTAGAATAAGATTTCTCTTTTTCGGGGCATTTTCCGGGTAATTGTTCGGGTATTGTAGACACCCCAATTTGAGACTCCCTGAACAACCTTAGATCTCCAATGATGATACGGGACAAAACCATGAATTCGAATGCTTGATTGATGACTTTTGAGCATCCCAGAACCTGAACCCTTCAACTGCCCAGCACAAGGCATCATGTGCCGAACGCAAAGAACCAATTGCCCAGCGCAAAAGAGTCTAATACATTCTTTAGCGCCAAACACTCACTCTTCAGCGCTGGGAATCAAATTCTGTTACTGACAACTTTGATTGCTGCAGGAATCTCATCATGACCCTATAAAGCATCTAGCCGACTCTAAGCCTGCACAGATGTCCCCCCTCCATTTTTTCCTATAAATATAGGTGCTTAGAGCCATTTCAATACAGAAATACATACATACATACAACAACCATATACACCCCCACTCCATCCCCCTTCACAATATACCTCTTTCTCTCTCTAAAATATACATATATTTTGATTTTCTTTAGCAAAAATCAGACATGATTTATATTTGAAGAGAAAAATCTCATTTTCATCCTAAAAACTTACATTTCTTCAACACTCCACAGCAACAATTCTTCTTTGTTGTCCATCAACCACCTAACGACCCCCAAATCATCTAAATCAAAGCTCAAAGTCTCGTTTCAAGCATTCAAAAGGTAGAAAACTACCTGCACATTTGGTTTCTATCCATCTGAGGAAACCAAGAAACCAAATTAGAGATACTAGCTAGCTAACGCGATCGTGAGTTTTTGTAACAAAAAAAATATGATTGCGTGTGCTTTGCGCGGGACATTTACTCCCCAGCGCAAAGCACTTGTTTATGGGCTTGCTGATTGCTTTGTGCTGAGCACTCACTTCTCAACACAAAGCCCTTCCTCCAAGGCTTGCTAATCATTTTAATATCAGTGGAGTACATGGGCTTTTACGTCTATTTTCAGTATTCATTATTCATTTTTAATGCTTTTCAATGCTATTTTCCTATTGTCTCATCTAGAAAAACTTCAAAATAACATTATTCATGCATTTTACCAATTAATCCACTGTTTGGATAAAAAATATATATATATTTAGAAATTGATGTGGACAACTGCTTTGCGCTGGGCACTGAGACCCTAGCACAAAGGAGTTGTCCCAGAAGGTGTTTCGCGCTGGGCATTTATTCCCCCGCACAAAGGACTCATCGCCACTTTCTGCAGATTTTCGACCTTTTACATGCATTTCATCCATAACATGTAATTTTTTGTTTCATCCTTGTATATACTGTACACTCCAGTTTATGCCTACACCACACATTCAACTTGCTATGTGTTTAAAAGTTGAGGAAAAAATATTTTTCAAAATCCCACAAGTATTTAGTAAAGACCGATCCCAATATCGGGCGAAAAGGGTGCCAAACAAAAGCCTTCCAGTCCCGTAACTTGGCTTCCAAATCCAAAATCTCTATTTTATTTTCAATCTCAAATATCATTTTCAAGTTCAAGGTTTTCTCGGGTGGCAAACCATTTTATAAAATCCTAGGTGGCAACTATTTCAAATTTTTAATAAATCCAAGGACGGGCAGCCCAAAGGTATAGAACTATTGTTTTTTATAATGTATATCTTTTCTTTTTATAATAACGAGTTGAATTATAATATTCGCTCAATCGTGTTTTATTTGCGCAGGTAATGGCACGTGCAAACTAGGATTAGGTGTGCCTAACTAATTAGGTACCAAAATTTGAAGTTTCCATCTGTAGGTTTTTTGTTTTTCCCAATTTTAAACACCTATGGAGTGCTACGACTTTATTTTTTATATATAGGAGTATCATTTTTGAAAGGGAATATACGAGTAACGTGTAGATATATATAAATATATATATATAATGTATAATATAAGGGGCGGTTCCGGGGACCCTTTAAAAAAAGCTCTAAAAAAATCTCTCCAAATTTCCGATCGAATTTTGATGATCCGAGCCGCTCAATATAATCAGAACGTGATTTTAAGGCTATTAGTGAGAAATCAGCCAAAAAAATGACCGGAAAGGGCTTTATCCGAACAGTTTTTTTTTAAAAACTTTATTGAACGATTCAATAAAAAACTGCTCAAATCAAGCTCTTCCCGGTCATTTTTTTTGCCAATTTCTCGCTTTGAACATATTGAGCGGCTCAGATCATCAAAATTTAATCGGGAACTATGAGATTAAGATTTGGGGGTTTTTTTAGAGGTTTTTTTTCAGGGTTTCCGGAACCGCCCCGATATATATATTTCCAAGTCAGTGGAATTTTATTCAACGTTATTTGTATTAACGATGCCGGTAAGCTAGGGTGAAACTATTACCAGAAAAACTGAAAAAAAATCGAGTTCTGTCGATCCATTGTTGGGTTCACTCGTTTCAGGTTTTTAGTATAGTTTTTTCCATTTTTGGGTTTGGTCTCGGAATCGGAATATATTTTACCGGAAATGACCAAACCGAACTCGAAATTCTGAAATGTGAGCAATTTTAACTTGTAAGAGCCTAGGATCATTGACGATAAAAAAGAAAAAAAGAACCTAGGATCATCCCATTCTTACCCAAATCTAACAGCCCACAATACACTTTTTAAACCAAAATTTAATTGTACATTACCCGATCCATGAAACTTAGTATATCAATCCTTATTGCATGTGTTCAAGCTTTGCTCGAGCTTGAGAATTTTTGAAGATTAATTGTTCAAGCTCGGCACACGGTTGAAGTTTTGTATCACTTTTCTCTTTAATTAATGATTTAATTTGATAAGTGTTATTTTGATAAGCTCGGCTCGGCTCGGCTCGGCTCATGAAATATATACAAGTCCTCGAGATTTCAATCTTGAACTTATGTTCGGAAATTTTCGAACTATCAAACCTCAGCTTTTAAGCTCATAATGTATTGTTGATTGGCAATATACGAAATGATTCTCATGTTCACGAGCTTATTAAGTCAAACACTTGTATTCTCAAGATTGGCTTGAATTTATATTAATCAAACAATAAAAAATTTCTTAGCTGGGCTTATACTATATTGTTTGAACTCATTCAAAGAAACCAAAAGTCGAGCTAAGCTCAAGCTGTTTGGTTCGTTCAGAGTTGACGCAAGAATATTCAAGAAGAGAATAACGGTATGCGATGAGTACTAACCAAGAACAAATGCTCGGTATGCCGGCGATCAATCTCGTGACTGCTCTCTTCAATGCCGAGAAGAGTATCGAGCAAATCCTCCTCCGTCTCGACCGAACCAGCTGCTGTTGTCCTCGCAAGCAACCGTGTCTTGATCAGTTCATCAAACACACCGATCATCCTCTCAGCATACCCCGTCAAACGACGCCGTCTCCCTTGCGGATCGATCATTTTAAGGGCCGGAAAATAATCAGCCAGATTCGGTTTTCCGACCTCCTCCATTATATTCCACACCAGCTCCTTAAATTCGTTCGCCGAGTCGGAGCCGGGATCGATCATATCGACCGAGAAAATCGCGTTCGATAGCATGTTGAGAGTAGTACTAAAGGCCGCTTTACCGATATCGATGGCAACCCCATTGTCACAGCTTTCGCGAACGAACGAGAGTAGCTGTCGTACTTTCGAGGACCGGGTGTTCTGCTCGGCGGCGAGGCTCTGGCCGGCGAACATCTGGGAGTTGCAAATCTTCCGGAGGCTTCGCCAGAGGGGTGAGACCGGGATCCAAGGCATTCCGAGCTCGTGGTGGTTGTGAGCGCGGACGGCGTCTGGGATCGTGCGGCTGGAGAAGAGGACGTCGTGCTTCAGGAGGACTTGTTTGGCCGCGGTGGGAGACGAGATGACTACCGTGGTTACGGAGCCGAGTATTAGAGACATGATGGGGCCGTGGATCTTGGCGAGTCTGGCTAGTGATTTGTGTGGTTTGTTATCGAGGCTAAGGAGGTTTCCGAGAACTGGAATAGGGTTTGGTCCTGGTGGAAGTTTGGCATGGCTGGTTTTGGTTCTTCGAAAAATGGATGAATAGAGGAGGACAATGAGAACCAAAGTAAGCACAAGGCATGGTATAGAACTTGAGAAATCCATGACTACCTATGCTATCCCTCCCTCTCTAGATCTCCTCTCTCTTATAAAGACTTCACAGCCTCACTCGGAAAAGGAACTTCTCCAGATGGTAGTACTACCATTTTTTTTTTTTTTGGGCATAAAAAAGAACTTCATATATAGAGAAAGCCATTACAAAAGTCATAGATAAAAAATACAGCCCCAAAGACAAAAGATACATAAACTGAAAACTAGACAGAGAAGTAAAACAAGCATAAAAGATGAACAACACCCAAAACAAAAAAGATCCACTTGAGAGAGCTTATTCGTTGTCGAAAGGATAAGATATGTCAACTTCGGAGTGAATCCTTGAGGCGGCAGCAAATCTTGCCAACAGGAGAGCTTGATGAACTTTGTTCCGCTTGCATAAGGTTATACTGCAAATGTGGAGATCTTGAGCTAGAAAGCAGAAGTCAAAAAACAAAGGGGCTGGAATTGTCGGGAAGTCCTTAAAGCTTCGTAGCTGCTAGAAAAGATAAGAATCATTAGTGTGTATGTTTAAATGTAGCATATGGTGTTCAATGGCCCAACTCACAGCCGTTATGAGAGACATGATAGAAGCACAATCCTTAAGGGAATTGAAGCTCTTGAAAGAGGAGCCCACAATCCTAGAGTTAACCGAAAAGGTAAGACCCACTCCCGATTTCTTGAGCTGCAAATTAAAGGAAGAGGCACAGAAAATATTCTGAGAGCAAAGACATGGATTTGCATGAAAAGTAAAGGTTGTTTGTCTATCAGAGCAAGGGGAGTCCTGATGGTAAGGTGCCTGTAGAGTAGTGCTTGGGGTTTGGGGAGTGTGAACATTCCTAAAACCCTTCCCATATTTATTGGATAATCTAGCTGACTTGAGGAGGAAAAAAGCTTGGACTATGGATTGGTTCATTAGTTTAGCATGACTAAGAACTTGCATGGGGGAAGAGGTTGAGGACTCAAAAACATACTTATTTCTGGCAAGCCAAATGCACCATAGAATAGAAGATATACATGAAAAGAATTTGTAAATATCCATAGACATGACGTGACATAAATTATGCAACCATCCTAGCCAAAAAGGAAGGGAATGACTAGGGGATTCAGAAATGCAAATCCCAAGGTCAGAACCAAACCAAATAGGCCTCACAAATTCACACTGGAGAAAAAGATGGACTAAACTCTCAGATGAATGCTTGCAAAAGTGACAGATGGATAAACCTTTCCATCCTCTACGAATTAAGAGGTCACCCATGGGTAAGCATTCATGGCTCAATTGCCATAAGAAAAATTGGAATTTATGTGGGATTGGTAAGGACCAAATGAAGTTCCATGTAAAATTTGGCCAAGAGGAATGAATACATGAGTTGGGGGCAGAGGATAAGGAATGGAGTTTGAGGGATAAAAGAAGGGAGTAAGCTGAATTTACGGTGAAGTCTCCATCTTTGGAGTGACCCCAGATAAACATGCCATCAAAACCAAACTGAGAGAGTGGAATGGATATGAAACGAGCAGAAATATCAGGAGGAAAGAGAGAAAAAATAAGACGCTGATTCCATTCTTTTTTCCCCAAAATGAAAAGTTTGTCGACAGTAGCATTCCTAAGAGGAAGAAAAGCATTGAGAGGTGCGTCATTAGAGAGATAGGAGTTCAGTTTAACAGGAAGGGGAGATGGAAGCCAAAAGTCATTCCAAATAGAAATTTTATCCCCAGCACCAACCTGCCATCTAATACCCTTGACAAGAACATCTCTACTGAAAAGAATACTCTTCCAGGCCCAAGAGCTTGAAGATGATGATTTGACTTCTAGGAAAGGTATAGAGTGACAGAATTTTGAAAGGAAAAAAGACGAGAAAAGACAGTTGGGATTTTCAAAAATTCTCCATCCCTGCTTGGCTAGAAGGGCTTGGTTAAAAAATTGTAGGTCCTTAATACCCAAACCCCCTTTAGATTTTGAAAAACAGAGAGAATTCCAGTTCTTCCAATGGAATGATTTCTTATTAGCGTCACCAGACCAAAGGAAATTAGAAAAGGTGGAGGAGTAGGGATGGCATTCGGGGCATTCAGGGCGAATATTGGTATATCCGTCCCCGATCCCCAAAACCGAAAGCCGAACCAAATCCGCCCCGATACCTGAACGGGGAGGGGAGGAATGAACCATAACCGAACCAAACGGGGTTTGGGTAATCTCCGAACCGAATGGGTAACTGAATACTACAAGAGAGAGAGAGAGAGAGAGAGAGAGAGAGAGAGAGAGAGAGAGAGAGAGAGCAGATCTAGAAACTGACTTCTTTAAACTAATCAAGCAACACAAATGATCGAGCAACACAAACACCAACTTGGATTAATGAACGTATATTAGATTCTAAAATGGAACAGAAATGGAACCCCCTTTGAGCAACTGATCGAGCAACACAAATTGAAAAATTTTTTTCTGTTAAAAAAAAAGGGAACAGAAATGGAACCTTCTAGTCCTGTTGCGGTGGACCTCGGTTCTTGCGCTCAGTTTGATCGACGATGATCGACGAGACGACATCAGCTCATTCTTCACCTCTTCAAAGTGATAATGATGGACGACGAGAGGATTGCCTAGAGTGAGGCTGATCGACGGCGACTCGGCGAGAGAGGTGTGGAAGATCGTCGGCACCGCGAGAGGGTTGTGGACTTTGGCGTGTTCTGAGAGAGGCGAGAGAGGGTGTTTGGAGTTTGGATTCAATTCTGAACCCTAATCAGTAATCACCCACTCTTAAATATATAAAGAGTTATCACACTCTAGGTCCTTAGACCTTAACAAATGAAACAAGTTGGTCCATAAAATATTTGGAACTTTGCACTTCAACCCCTGATCTCTTTTATTATATATATATATATATATATCAGTTCGGTTCGGTTCGGGGATCAGTTCGGGGATCTGCTAAACCATATCTGCACCAATACCCGTTCGGTTATCCAAGGCATCAACCATACCCATACCCACGGGGAATTTTTCGGTTATGGTTTGAGGAAATTTTTCGGTTACGGTTCGGTTGCCCGTCGGTTCGGTTCACTTTGCCATCCCTATGGAGGAGATTTTCCTAGTGACGTAGGTTGGGAATTTGAGACAAGACATGTGATAGACTAGCAAGGAGGTTAGAACGTGTTTAATTAGGGAGAGCCTCCCATCTTTATTGAGGAGCAATGAAACCCAGCCTTGACTTTTTCCGAGCTCATGATTATTGGCATTGCTCTTTTTTAAGAATTCGTAACTATACCAGAGATTACGTGGAACCCATATTGGTTAATATGATTTTCGAATATATTTATCTTTAAAAAAATGGTTCCGATCTAGTGTGTTAAATTTTTAATTTGTTTCTCATTAAATGTGTTTTGAAATCAGTAATCTTTATCTAACAACATATATATATATATATATATATGATTTTTTTTGTATATTTGATATTCTCGAGTTTAGAAAATGAACGGTTCCAATCATCAAAGAAAGAACAAGACATGCTATAGAACTTGAGAAATCCATGAGTACTACACCTATCCGGCTATCCCTCCCTCCCTCCTCTCTCTTATAAATACTTCAACACTTGATTCGGAAAAGGAACTTCTAGATAGTAGAACTACGGAAAATTTTTCAGTGCCGAGTGGGAATCATGTGGTGTCCGCTTGACGCATCTGAGCCGTTCTTTTTGTTTTTGGACGGCTCGAATTTGAAAGGGGTAAAAGAATGGAGAAAGTGTTGGGGTGAGAGAACGAAGGGTTTCAATCCGAACCGTACAAAAGTATATTGGACGACCCGAGGTAGGTACCACATGAGATATACCCACTTGCCACCAAAAAATTTCTCGTAGTTCTACCATTTTGAATTTGACTTTTTCCGAGCTCGTGATGATTGCCGTTGATCTTCTTTTTAGAATTAGTCCAATGAACATAATTTTTGTCAAAATTAATGTTCTCCCTGAGTTTTACAAAATGAACGGAACCGATCATCAAAATGTGTTTGGGTAATGGCTGAAAAATTAAAAAAAAACCGGAGTAGATACCAAGACAGAGGGAATTGGGATATAAAAAAGTTTCTCTCAGTTATCTCATTTGGTACGCAATTCGTTAATGGGGAAGGAAGGAGATAATGGCTACGATCGATCACCAGTATATTTAACGAGGAACAAATAATTTGACACACTAGATCGAAACCATTTTTTCAAAGATAAATATATATATATATATATATATATATATTCGAAAATCATATTAACCAATATTCGATCAATGTTATCTCTTGTATAATTGATGCAAAAATGCTACACACACAACATCTCCCACACAACAATTTACACAATTGCTGACGTCATCATAAAACGACGTCGTTTTGATTTATAAAAAAAAAAAAAAAAAACCCCACGCACAGAACGAACGCTTTCCCTTCTCCTTCCCTTCTCGTTCAAAATGCAAATTACAGTCAGGAGAAGCGAGAGAGGGGCTCCCACCACCACCACCGGTGATGATGCTTTCCACCTCCACCGGTGACCACGCTTCCCACCTCCACCACTAGAGCCCAACCCCAGCCCTCCCCACCGCCGGCGACCGCCACCACCATCGGCTTTTGGGCAGTTCGACATTGTTACCCCCACCTGAAGGTCTCTCTCTCTCTCTCTCTCTCTCTCTCTCTCTCTCTCTCTCTCTCCCTAAACTGATTGCAGAGTTGCTTGTAAAAAAAACCCTAAATTGAGTTCGTGAAAAAAAATCCCCTAATTCTAGCTTGTTGAGCAGTGCTACATCAGTGGTCTGAGTTTTCTTGACATTGTAGACAAAATGAAAAATTATAGTTTGCTTAGAGCTTGGGAAAGCTCCTTGTTGCACACTATTTTCGTTTTAATTTGTGTTGGTGTGGTTTCTGATTTTTATTATTTTAAATGGAGAAATCCTAAGTCCTTGATCCATTCCATTGGAGGGCAAAAGCTGTAAGATGAATAGGGCCAAGCGGTGCCATGATGTCAAATGAAAAGGTCCTCAATTTCTTGCTGAATTTGAAGTTGAGCATTATGTGGCTAAAGGTGACATGATCCTGTTGTTGCCTTTCGTGAACAAATTTTATAGATCTTTTTTGGAGGAACATTGGATTATAGGGATGACAATCCTCTTAAATAGTATTGTATGTCTAATGGAAGAACACCTTGCAAAATGCACATTGTATAATAGCCCCTGGTGCATATGCAAAACTCCCAGATAATATTGTTTCTGTCGAGTCTAATTTCTGGCTAAGTGTTTTACCTTCTCTTCCCCAGTCTTTCCACTGCAGGCATGGGAAGGCTTTTCTCTTCAGTAAGGTGTAAGTTATTCTTGATTTTGGGCAATCATGAATATATCTAATCACAAAACTCATCGTAATACAACTTTGTATGGACATCTTACAAGAATTTTTGGCAGAAAAACGGGTTGTAGTCGGTGGAGGGGAAAAGAATTGGCAATGGTAGTTCCTTGCTTTCTTGAATGCATGGTGGATACAGAAATTTGACTCCATTACTTCCTTAATTTTATTGTGTAGCCTCCGGTTAAAGTACTCTACGGGGAATGAGTATGATCACTCCTTCATCTGTTTCATTTGCTGTTAAGTTACTCTATAAAAAATAAATTAGAAAAAACTTAGCATTCCCCTTAAAATGTCGAGGAGTTTTATTCTCTTACTCCAGTAAGAGGTGATTCCTTTGCTCACATTATATGCTTCTTACCAAAGATGACATTTTCAGGGTCTTAAAGTAGTAGTCTGTCACTTCAACCCTTCATAATTTGTATGTTCAACTACGAGCAGAATAAGAGAATAGAATATGACTAGGGAACTGCATTACTGAAAATTCCGTAAACAAAATGAAGAATCAAGTATTGAGTGCTTTTGATTGGTATGATTGATGTTGTGCATTTACATTACAAGTGCTGTGACATTTTGATGTTCTTATATTTCTTATCTTCCAGAGTGAATGTCACTGCAAGACTGGGATGTGATGACAGGAATGCATGCTGTTTGTGACATTATGGCTATTTGTAATGTTATTCTTTTCAGGAAAGTATGGTGCGGCCCATGGAGAGCCATATCAGGAAAAGTATCAACACATCCCAGTCCTTGGTTGATCCGAAACAAGTATCAACACATCCCAGTCTTGCAGTCAATGACTATATGGGATCACTTGATGGTGGAGCATATCAAGAAAAGAAATCATCTTATCATGCAACTGTAAAGGATAGCTCAGCACTTTCGAAAGTTAGCCACGGAACCATTAGCTTTGCAAAGATTAAAGGAGACTCAAAAAGGCAGTGAAAAAGAATGAAGCTATTCAAGTGAATCAAAGGCCAAGGGAAATGATCAAATTTGTTGTAGTTTGGACTATCAATATGTACTAAGCTTTGTAATATCAAGTTGTATTATTGCGAAACTTAAACTTCGTATGTGATTGATAATTGTGATGAGAACGGCCTGGCGTGGGTTTTAAATTTATTGTATTATGGTTTTCATTGCGAAATGATAATTTGGCAATAGATTTTGGCAATGAATGTGGCTTGTGAATGGTGATCTAGAATGAAAAATGCCCGGGGTGGGCTTGTGCGTAACCTCATGTTGTTTCTATTATTGCTATTGTTGTACTGACTGAGACGCGAGACGTCGGGCTAGGACCAAAAAACAGGGGAGACCATGCCGAAATTTTTCAAGAACCAAATACAGTAGCATGATAATGTCAAATAGAATCTCATGTTCAATAATATCATGATCTCAACATGTCAATTTGACATTCTAACTTGTGGAATTAATAGTTCCATCAAATAAGATTTTGAAAGTTTCTTTTCATGGAGGATGATTTGGCCAGTTCAAGGTGTTATCGTTAGCTTAGAATAAAACCAAAATAGTACTACGTTTTGAGGTGAATTCAGTCACTAATATCAATACTAGAATCATACTAGTGTATTTGGTTCTGGCAAAATTTCGGCATAGTCTCCCTTGTTTTTGGTCCTAACCCGACGTCTAGCGTCTCAGTCCGTACAACAATAACAACAATACAAACAACATGAGGTCAAGCACAAGCCCATCCCGGGCATTTCTCATTCAAAATCACAAGTCCCAAGCTCAGCTTTCGCACAATAACAAGTAAATGAACCAAGCAATGGCAATGGCGTATATATTGGAACAGAAGCACAATATCAAGTAAATGAACCAAATAATGACAATATAAGTTGCTTTAGTTACATTATAAAGTCATACAATAGGTGACCATTTTTCCCATTTGATTCACCCTTTACAATCTACCAACACATGGCAATAATAATGAAAACTAACATAAGCACAATCACTTTCATCCACCATTCTTTAGCTTGAGAATGGGTTAGTAGCTTGATCAGCTCTTCATTCTTTACGATCAGTTCAATGTTGGTGATAAACATCTCTTGGACCTTTGTTTGATACAAAGTATTCCTTGCTGGACATCAATTCCTCCACGATGGGCATTTCTCATTCTCCATCTCACCATTTGTTACCTCCCATTTTTTCAACTTATGCAGGAGATCTCTAACTTGTTCATTACATATGTCAACCATCTGTATGGAAACATCATATCAGAAGGTGTTCTTTCTTTGCTCTGCTAGAAGAAACCAATCGCTCAATGCTCTGTAATTTACGCCTTGAATTTGCTCCGCAGGATCTTTAGGTCCAGTCTGAAAACATACAAAAGAAGTGCACATGTTTCCGCACTTAAGAACAACGATTCAGCTTTCCCTAATCAGCTTTCAGCATAGAAGAGCACATGTTCAAGGTGTAAAACTGAACAGGATGCAGTTCAATCCCTAACATAAGAATTTTCCAAGATTGATTTTAAGAATAAAACCTTTAACTTGAAATAGCATAAAGCATAGAGAATTTTATCTAGCCAAGTGAATATAATTGTTTTTCCTATTGTTTGGGTAGCTATAGTTGCAGCATGTCTACCTTGTATCACAAACCACCCCCCTCCCCCCCCCCCCCCCCCAAAAAAAAAAAAAGGAAGAGAATTAGCATGTCAAAATACTATTTTTCACCCAACCAAACCAGCAGCCATTGACTAGACAATGCAGTGTTCATGGTCTTGAATTCCAGTCTCTAGCTTGCTCATACGGTGAGAATGGAGATTTACAGAATAAAACCATAACCTTGTACTCAATTAAACTTAAGAGATGTTTCAATTTATCAAGCACAAACCAGTCCAACATTATCTTTCATAATACAAACTAAAAGGGCCAAATTATCCAAAAAGTTTACAAGTGAGATTTGTTTCTGGAAGAGCTAAACAGGAAATGGGAAGACCACAACATATTGATGTATATGGACAGGACTTTCATCCCCAGTACACGCAAAGCCCCAGTTCATGAGCTAGGGTTGGATTTGTGGAGGGACAACATTATCCACTCTAGCAACATACAATCGAGGCTTCATGATACACTTCTTGAACTTGTTCAGAGAGAGAGGACTGGTGATGTTATAGACAGGGGTCTCATGAGGAATGTAACAAAAATGTTCATGAATTTGAGTTCTTTTGTTTACTAAGAAGATTTTGAGAAACCATTTCTCGAAGTCTCTGCTGATTTCTACCACGGTGAGTCACAACAGTTTATTTAGTCCTGTGACTGTGGGGATTTTCTAAAGAAAGCTGAGCGACGTCTGAATGAAGATATTGATAGAGTCACCCACTAGTTGGATGGAAAAAGTGAAGCCAAGATCACTAATGCGGTGAAGACGGAGATGATTAAATGCCATCTGCAAACATTAGTCCACATGAATAACTCAGGCTTAGTTAACATGATTGTGGATGATAAATATGAGGATCTAGGAAGGATGTACAGCTTGTTCCGTAGGTGCATAATAGTGCACATGTTCAAGGTGTAAATAACTAATTGCAGCATATACAATCAAATTCCTTCACCTAGAGACCCATTTTTAACACTTAGTTGATAACCCAAGCGCTCAAACACACTATTTTCAGCTCATATTTTCGAATTAGGGGTTTCTCAAATTTTTCGAATTAGGTTTTTTTTTTTTTAGTTTGGCAACACAACATTTTAGGGTTTCTCAAATTGAAACCCTCTAATTGATGAGGATGATGAATAGATAGTGGGGGTAATCAATCTATCTGAAACAAGGAGAGAGAGAGAGAGAGAGAGAGAGAGAGAGAGAGAGAGAGACCTTCGTCGTGGACAGCGTCGGAGTGCCAGAAGCCGGTGCTGGTGGCGGTCGCCGGTGATGGGGGAGCAGCTGGGGTTCACGGTCGCCGGTGAGTAGCTGGGGTTGTGGTGGTCGCAGGTGGTTGGAGCCCATTTTTGCTTCTGTGTCTTTATTTTGAACGAGAATGGGAAACGGAAAAGGGGGGTTTCTCTGTTTTGCGACTTTTTGTTTTTTAATTATCAAAACGACGTCGTTTTGATCTGGCGTCATACTGACGTCAGCAGTTGTGTGACTTGTTATGTGGGAGTGGTTGTGTGTCTAGCATTTTTGTTAACGAATTGCGTACCAAATGAGATAACTGAGAGAAACTTTTTTATATCCCAATTCCCTCTGTCTTGGTATCTACTCCGGTTTTTTTTTAATTTTTCAGCCATTACCCAAACACATTTTGATGATCGGTTCCGTTCATTTTGTAAAACTCAGGGAGAACATTAATTTTGACAAAAATTATGTTCATTGGACTTTTATAGATACATAATCAACACACGTGAAAAATAAAGAAAAATAAAAATTGGATCCAAAAATACTATTTATCGGAACCCGATATTTGTTTACTTGCATTCTTCACGTGTGCCGATCATGTATTTACTAAATTCCAATGATCATAATTTTTGGCAAGATTGATGTTGTTACTGAACTCTACAAAATGAACGAATCCGATCATCAAAGTGTGCTCGAAAAGTGGCCAAATATTTGAAAACGGACCGGAGAAGGATACCAAGAACCCCTTCTATACCTGGAATTTATAAAAGTTTCTCGATAAGTGATCTCTTTCTAGTCCGTTTCCAATTTTTTGGCCATTTTTCGGTCACACTTTAATAATCAGCTCCATTCATTTTGTTGAGTTCGGCGAGTTAGAAAGATTGTGTCAGAGACTCGAAATGGCTCGATATATAGGAAACGTAAGTCGGCTCGGCGAAATGAAAGAACTCTGTGTGTGCGCCCACCACCATATTACTCATATTTACACAAATAGGAAGCAGCTTACTAGAGAGGAGCTTCCCGTCCAGTTGGGTCCGTTCCAGAACCGCAATAAGAACTTATTTTTTGTCTAATAATAAGGTGTGTTCCACAAAACGGTGAATAAATATTTATTTTTTGAAAAGGTAATTTCAAGCTTAAAAATCATGTGCTTACGCAAATAATTTTCCTATCACTATGGATCTTATTTGATAGATCTCATTGAGATCTTTAATACGGTGCAAAAAATTTGAAAAATTATTTTTCATTTACATTATTTTTGAGTTTGAAAATGTAAAAATAAGCTGTTTATTTGAGTTTTGTGGAACAAAGCTTAAGTACTTATAAAATAAAAAGGTTTCTGGAACGGGCTTAGTATGTTTTTTTTCGAACCTATAGTGGGCCAACATTGAAGATCGGAATCATATGTAGATCTAATTGAGTGATTCGAGTTCAGCAACCATACAAAAATTGGGATTGATCGAATACTGTTCGATACCTGATCGAAAGGCTTGTTCGTTTGGGGGCTTTAAAGTCTCTATGCACAGTCCCCAAAACATTTTCCCTATCTATCTTTCTGCACTCAAACCTCCTTCAAAATTCAAAACGAACAAGCGATCAATCTTGGAAATCTACCTTCACAAAGGCCAAAAGGATAACTTAGGGCCTATTTTGGCCAAATAATCCAAATGGATTATTTTTTTTAATCTTATTTTTAAAAAAAATCGCATTTGTTAGTTTTTTGTCGATTTTTTTTGCGAATTATTGTTTTTTCATGACTAGAGGAATCTAAAACTCAACTATTTTGGTTGGTTAGTGGTTTGATAATCAGGGTTCGATTCTTCGTGTCAGGCTCCGAGAAAGTAATTTTCTGTGAATTCACTAGTTCCGGTCTAGATGACTTGCATTTGATTAGGCCTGGGAAGAAATTCGTCAAGATGCGCAAAAGCTGATCCGAGTACAGCTGACCTTATTATAATTTTATGGATCAAAACACGTCCTAGCCGTCATTTTCCCAAATACAAAGCATGAAATGATCAGTGCAAAAATTTTAGGGAAAATGACCAAAGACGTGTTTACCCGCCAAGTACATGCTAAGAATATTTGTTAATACTGGAAATGTCTTTGATGGATATTAATTATCAAAACACTTTATGGGCCGTTATTTTCCCAAAATCTAGGAATCCAACTACATTTGGTATGGGCCTTTTAATGGTCACTTTTCTACTTAGCTTTGCATCGCATCTTCAAGGTGCGCTGTCTTTTTTTTAAAAAAATGAAACTTCGCGCTTCAAGATGCGCGGTCCTTTTTTTTATATTTATAATTATTATATCAAAATGCATATTCAGAATGCGGTATTTGTCTGCGTGGATTTTGTTGCCACGCAAGCTCCAAAAAACGCATTTTATATGTGCGCGATAGACTATTTATACAAAATGTTTTAAAAAGTGGACATTCCTCCAATTCGTTTATTCAATTTGGACGGATCGACGGAAAACTTGCCAATGGGCTTTAGCAGAGTTAAGCCCAGTTGGCATCTCTTGGTACTCCCCATATGAAAGGTGAGGGTTCGAGCTCCGTCATAGGCCTTTGGGATTCAAGGCGCGCTATGGATAGTTTTTGAAATTTCTTGTAGACTAACCTACTAACACCCCGCTAACCACCCAATTTAAATAACGGTCCAGGACGTATTTTGATAATTAATACTCGTCAAGGACATATTGAGAACATTTGTTAATGCTAAAATATCTTTGACGGATAATAATTATCGAAATACGTCATTGGCCGTCATTTTCTCTTGATATATACAATATTGAAGAAAAAAACAACCACATTATCAGCTGAAAAGAAAATTTTGTTAAATGCTACTCCGTATATGTGAACAATAGGTACATTAAAATGCATGAAAAGTCTATCGATGCAAGTCAAAGCACATTGAAAGATACAAAATATGCTTTGAAAAAGCTACTCCATCTTGAATTCGAGGGTGAATCTAGGATAAATCATGTCTCTAGCTAAAAATAATTTATTACTAGTAGACAGTAATGCCCATAATCCATAAATGACGAGTGTCGTTCTAAATTTTAAAGTCAGGGTTTACAATGCTGATAGGCATGATCTTAACTTTTTTGAGATGAAAACTCTTATAAATCTAGTAGAAATTAATTTGAAACGCGAGAAGAGAAGTCGCTTAGACTCATCTGCCCCCTTCGTCCATCCCTGCCAAGATCTATTTTCTAATCTGTCATATCATCAATGTTTGTTCTCCAAAACTGGTTCTACCTATATGCACTGGCGACGACACATACATATTAGTGAGGTCGTCCGACCCCAAGAGGAAAAATAAGTTCTAATTATACTAACTAAATTCAGTTGAAAACTTCATTCCGGACCCTAGTCAACAAATGACCCCATCCAAGAATAGTAGTACTTAAATGACACCGCAATGGCTCTATTCTCTTGTGGAAGTTTGGTCCTGGAAAATTATTTTCGAGAAAATTTTAATCAAGTGAAGTAAAATTGCTAGCTCCCCCTACAAAAAATCATGTAATTTTTAAATCAAAGATAGAATACTTCCATGTCTAATTTTTATTTTTACACCAAATTAAAGAACTCATTGTGTTATTTAACTTGGTGCCAAGAATTTCAAAAAATTAAGCATGACAATCAAAAAATTTAGAGAAAAATTACACAACTTTGAAGCGGGCAAATAACTTGGGACAAAGGGAATATATGGTAATTAATGAACACTTGGATTCCGTGGAATTGCAATTTTGTTATTACGAGACAAAAATAGTTCATTAATATTAAGCTTGTAATTGACCCCATAATTATAACTTTCTGGAGTCGCCACTACCTATATGCACTTCTCACATTCAATGGATGAACCTATCAACTTTACTTGATGTCTCTCATAAATGTGTAGTCCCAAGTCTGTATATATGGAGGCTTAAGACATCTCCAATTCACTGCTATTCCTTCAAAATGGAGAATGGATGTGACACATCGAGGAAAGATTTTGTAATGTATTCTTTTTTCTTCTTACCTTTTTTTGTACTTTTTGGAGAATCTTTGAGAAATCCACCATCCTTCTTAGAGTTTGATCCTCCAAAAGTAAATTGAGAGCAGATTTTGTAATTTATTCTTTTTTTTTCTTACTCTCTCCGTCCCAATTTATTTGTTTCAGTTCTATTCTAACTGGATAAAAAAACTAGTTATATCATTCAATTGGTAATAAATTTTATATCCAATATGGATCTTGTTTGATAGATCTTGATTTATTCTATAATACAATATTTTCAAAATCACCTAAAACATTATAAATTATAAAATATAATCAATTGAAAAGTGACACAAACTCCCAAAAGTGACAATTAAATTGGGACGGAGGAAGTACCTTTTTTGTACTTTTTGGGAGATTATTTGAGAGACCCACCGTTCTTTTTAAAGTTTGGTCCTCTAAAAATAGAGAACCAAAAGTAAATTTGGAGTACAAAATTCCTCCAAACTCTAAAGAGGACAATGGGTCCTTCAAAGATTCTCCTAAAAAATACAAAAAGTAAAGAAAAAGAGAATAAATTACAAAATCTCCCTTCAATGTGTCACATTCATTTTTTATTTTAAAGGAATAGAGGTGGATTGAAGACGCCTAAGGGAACAAAATTACTCCAATCAAGTTCTATGTTGGTCTCTAAATAGAGACCCAAATTTGGTTCTCTATATATAGAGATGTTCCAAACATCTAGAGAATGATCTCTAAATTTTTTTTCCTCAGTGAAATCACCACTTTACCCTTGAAAACATGTGTATTGTCACTAACCAAGCCATTTATGACCAACCAAGCCAATATAGAGATGAAAATAGAGATTTAGGATTGGAGTTGAAATGAATAGTAAAAATCTCTATACTTGCTTTTGAATAAAAAAGTATATTTTGAGTCTCTATTTAAGAGAATTGGGTTGGAGATGCTGTACAACGTGACTATGGCGTCGATCCCGCGTTAGACCCCTCTCAATTGATTGACCTTTTTGAGGGCTTTAAAACTATTAAAGTAGTTTTCCGGTTTACCCCCTTAAAAAATAAGTATGTATTTACAATTTTCAAGTTTAAAAATAGTAGGCTTACTGAAACAAAAAAAATATGCAATCGAGATCTATCAAACCCTACAAAAAAAAAATTGAAAAATTATTTTTGTAAACCTATTATTTTTAAGTTTGAAAATAAGTTCTTACTTTTTAAATACTTATTTTGGAATGTGGAATGGGGCCCAGCCCTCTTTGTTAGATCTTCCCATTTGCGACCCGCCCTTAATCATATGGGTGTGTGAGCAAGAACGTAATTGTTAAAGTGTCTTCGAAACATATTCCGAATTACTGAAATTGCGAGAGCAATAATTGAAAATGAAAGTACAGAACATTATCAAAGATTATGTGATTTAGGCCCCGTCAGACTACGACCATCATCTTCAACTGGGGGCCCCACCTGATTATCAAAAGGCTACGACCATCAAGTGGGTAAATTAATCATCTCTCACACGAATATGATACATATCTCACCCTGTTTGACAATTTTTCAATCTGAAATATTCTAGAAACTTCTCTTTTACTAAATTTATAGTCTTCGAATTGACAAAACCTTTCATTTTGACTGACTTTTATAAGAAGTTCATTTTGCTATGGGCTCTTCTTCGGGCATATATTTCTTTTTCCCATGCTTTCTGTTCGTCAACAACTAACGAAAGTTCTCTATTCAAGGGTGGAGACACATGGAAATAAGGGAGGGCGGCAGACCTCATTGGCTACCAAATTTTCATAGGGATAGATATAATTTTTATCTCATTTTTACTAATTTGACTCCACTTTAAAATTTATTTTTGTCCCAATCCATATAAAGATTTTGTACTTAGAAAAAAAAAGGAGTCACAATAAAATCTTTACTCACAAAATTCACAAACATAGCCCTAACAAAATGGTTTCGTTCGACAATCAAAATTCCCAACATAGCACTAACAAAAGGGTTTCGTTCAACGATCACTCTTCAAACTCTTCTCCAGTTCTCCTAATCTCTGTTGATTGCTCTGCACCATAATCATATGTGTGACCAATAGATGCATGATAGTTTGGTTGTGTATATAGAAAAAGATATTTTTGAAACCATTACAAACGAGGCTATCATCCATCGTTTCCAAAGTACAAAAGGTCGTCGAGGTCAATTATAAATCGAAACTACATTTTGTTGTTAATATATATCTACTTTTTTATTAACTTGTTAATCTTAATTGTTTCTTTCAATTAGCAATTACAAAAGTGACTAACAGATAGTTCAAATTTCCGACTCCACTTATCGAAAATCTTGGCTCCGCCGTTGTCTCTATTGTTCTTCACTTCTATTTGTTGTTCCACGATTATCATTTTGATGAAGTTAAAAGGTTTTGTATATTATCATTATTGGTAAATTGACTAACCACCTTTTTTTAGTTATGGTGGGTGGTAAGCTTTTTTATCATCACCAAACGCGGGTATACAAAATATCAAGCATCACATTTTTAAAAGAAGTTTCACTCAGAAAGATGTATAATATTTGTGGAGTTTTAATTGTGAAAATTGAAGCATGGTAGATTTTGTAGTTAATTCACCCTATTTGAAAAAAATTTGGTAGTTTTATTGACAATAACTAAGTTTGAAGAACTTTAAGAATGGTAAAGAGAGTTTTTCTGAAGTTTCATCAGTATATGGAGACTATAAATTTACCTAATAATATTGACTTGTCTCTCATTCAAGCTCGAGAGGAGCTGAATGTGAAGAGATCATGGGCTTGTTTGGCCCATTAAGGAAGTTGGCATTTTATTTTATTTTTGGCAATTTTTTATTTTTGCATTTGATTGTTTCATGTCAAGTTTTTGTGAATTATTAATTCGTCTTGACGAGATAAGTCGGAACGACATGAAAAAAAAAGTTCTTACAAACTTGTGGGTTACTATTTGGTGCAGGGTTTGAAGAACAAAGTGAGTCGAGACATGATTATAGGTTATTTGCTTCAAGGATCACTCCAACCACTTTGTGCAGGTAACAACCGTGGCTAAGGTGGAGCAATTACCGGCGGGGACACTTACAGGTGGTTGTGCTGCTCAGTTGCTGCTGCCGTCAATGGAGATGACAGGATGGTTGACATGATGGAATTGCTCGCAGTGGTGCAACAATGGAGTGTTGTTCAACAAGTCAACCATCAGGGATATGATCTTGATTCCACACTTCTAACCATCATCCAATCAACTAAGGCAACAAAACCCATATACACAATCAGACGCGGACATGCAACAGATTTCATATGGTCAACGAGATTGTAAAATTTTCAGTTACTCCCCAAACAAAGCCTAGTTTTCACAAAGGGAGAAAACAGAATCCAGCAGTTGATCAAATGCAATTGAAGGATAGTTTGTGAACAACAACAAACGACAGTGTGCCGTGTAATCATATACAATCTCATCTTGAAGGACCAAACAGGACTTTGATTTTAATCGAAAATAGCTGTGTGAAGCTTGATACTGTTAACCACTCTTCTCCTTGTAAGTAGAATATAGTCTGATGAAAGAATTCTTCAAAATATCGAGGCAATATTTTGGGAACCCATCTTTTCATTGTTTTCATCAACCTTAACCTACATAAAATTGACTTCCCCCCATATCAGTTTTGGTTGCCATACAAATTGCATTTTCCCAGAGTTTTTAACAACTCCTAAGGCTATAAAGCACTAACACTCCTAGAGACCGGTGTATCCGGGTCGGACACTCTGGGGACAAGCAACACTCCAGGGACACGCAAGGACACGTGTGGTACACGCCATGTTGCTTGTCTATTCGATTTTATATATTTATTGGTGGGACACGCCAGGGCCACTCCGGAGGCATATATGGGGACACGGCAGGTTGTCTTTAATGGGGAAAGGGCACAGTGTTTTAAAAGCATTTTTTGAAATAAAAACTTCAGAAGTATTAGACCAAATATTATAATATAAAACAATGTGAATGTGTTTAGGCATGCATCCTTGGTCAAATGGATTCAATAGGAGACCTAATCTAAATATTTGGTGGTTACAAAGTAAGTTTGCATAACTAAGAGAATTATCTAAAAAAAATTGATGTATCCCCTGCCGTGTCCATGTCCTTTTTCGAATTGCCGTGTCCCATTCTCGTGTCCATGTCGGTATCCATGCTACATAGCCGTAGCATAGCCCTATGGTAATAACCATGGTGTACCCACCCGTATCAAGCTAATTGCGTGTTCGTTCTTAATGATGCTTTACAGCTTAAGCTCAACGAACAAAAACAGTGGGAGTACAATACAATATAAGTACTTGTACAGAAAACAATGGTTTCTCTCCACGTTTTAAGATAATTCAAAGAACCTTGAAATAATGGAAAAAGCACACATCAAGTATCAACATGATCGCTATACGGTCTAGACATTTTGTGAACTTATTTTCAGGGCGCATAAGGGTACAGAGAATGTTTTATAGTAACAGATGCATATCAAGACCATCAATACTTTGTAACAACAATATACATAACGGCTAAAGACCACAATGTCAGCTAATATTGCAAATAAATAGTAATCAACAAAATACTAGTGTCTTAAGACTCTTCATACACGACACAAGAACCCATCGTGTTTTCCTACAAGGACAAGCCCTTCCAACTTACTCCAGTACTTGCTTGAAAAGGTATTCACACAAGCTGTAGCAGGTTCAACTACAATACAGTAGAGGCACGGTCTCAATCACCTCTCAGATTTTCCAATTTGAGACCAATGATAACAACACTGACGAGCACAAGTAGATTTCATAAGGAAAACAAACAAAACCATAGATAAAAGAACTAAGAACTCAAAGAATTCTTTCTTCAAGGTCTTTCAAAGCAATGAGGTTAACAACTACAATCCGAACAAGCTGGCTTAGAGAAAAATGAGTACTGAGTACTGGAAATTAAAATCCCCACCCACTGCAAATATGAAACACAAATGTTGAAACGATTGAATGTATTAAACCGAAAGAGTTCTAAGCTTCCTGAGTCGTTTGATGGCCGGGGAGACTGTTTTTACTCCCTTCCTGCCCTTCTTTGGCTTCACCTTTTTTGTTGCAGGAGGAATCTCCCTTATGGGACCCGGAGGTACTCCTTTTTTTAGTGCACTGCCTCTAGGAGTAGCAGAGGGTGGCAACCTCAGATCCTGGGGTGGCAATGGAGTCTGTGGCTTCCACACCAAATTATTCTTCATTGCAAACCTCACCTTCTTCGAACTCTTTTCAGAACCATTCACTGCAGCACTAGCATGTTCAAATCCATCTTTATCACCACTTACATCCTGATTGTGGGTGTCCTTAGCAGCCATACTCCTCCCTCTCTTTCTCTTCTTCGACTCTGTAATTCCAATAGTAGCCTCAGGCAAATCAAATGAAGCCGCACCATCAATACCCAAGGCAACTTCTTCAGCAACCTTCTCAAACTGCATTCGAAGATTTGCAATGACAGACTCATTAAAAATCAAATTAGACTCATTACCGGAACTCTCGATCCCATTGGCAACAGTTGCATTCGCTTTCTCCGCTAATGTAGAGCACTGTTCAAGAACCCGCTGATTCTTTTCCTTCTTCTTCGATGTCTTCTTATTTGCTCCATCCAACTGAACATCAGATGCTGTATTGGTCTTCTTGTTCTTCTTCCTCTTCTTAATGCCCGACTCCAAAACCACCTCAGAAGTACTTCCTTCCACCTCTGTAGCAATAGGGATCAATTTAGGCACCTCATCTTCATCATCAACCCTAGCATCAGGAATCAAAGCTTTAATTCCAGATGACGCCAAATCCTTCTCCAACCTCAAGAAATCTTCGTGCAAACTGAATAAAACCTTCCGATTCCCCTGAACACAATCAGACACCGTACCCAAATCATATAACTTCGCAGAAAACCCCATCGTCAATCCTACAGTCCCCAAAACTACAACTTCATTGTTATCACCAGAGTCGCTCTTATCCCCCGATTTCTTGATCTCTAGCAGATTCCTCCCCATTCTCAACAACACATTAAATAGACTAGACTTAACCTTACCTATCAACACTTTATCAGGGCACTTGCTCATTACAATCAAAAAAGGCTTAAACGCAACATCAACCACTTCGGCCCTAAGCGGAAGGAACGGCTTAAGTTCGTCGAGAAAAATCGAAGCAACGTGGTAACTAACGCCATTCCCAGTAACTACTTTATCATCATCAGCTAATAACGCTCTCTCTTCAATAAGGTCCATTACGCGGCGAGACGCGTCCAGGTCCCAGGCGTGGTTATTCTTAAGCATGAGGAAAGAAAAATGCAGGAATCGGCGAATGAGGAGGTAGAACTTGTCTAACCTGAGGGAATCGATGCCGGGCCACTCGCGGCGAAGGGTGAGGAAGAAGACGGAGAGGTAGCGGAGGGAGAGGGAGGAGGGGAGGGTCAGGAGGAGGGCGGAGAGGCGGTCGATGAGGTTCGACTGGACCGGGGCTTTGTCGGCGTGCCAGAGGCAGTAGAAGAGGCCTTTCCAGAGCTTCTTCATCTCGTCGTCGGAGAGTTGGTCGCCGTTGGACGGAAGCCAGGTTTTGAGGACCATCCTGAGGGCTCTGTCCCTGGTGGTTTTGTTGCATGAGGCTAAATCTCTTATCAGAGAGGCTCCGCCACCCCCGCCGCCGCCGCCGCCGTCGCATGTTGGGACTGGGGGCTGCTCCTCCATTTTCGACTGTGATCTGGTATCCTCCCTAAATCTGAGTGTGTAGATTTGGAAACCCTAATTCTGAGAGAATGGATTGTGTGAGGTTTAGGAGGCTGGCTTGGATTTGGCCGGATCTGGATGTCTGTGAAGAATACGGAAGGAAACCCTAGAGAGACCAAAAGGGCGTTGAGTTGAATATGTATATTTCCAGCCCATTCTTATCTCACTACCCCCAACTTCCTCCGTTGTTTTTATTATTAGGAAAAATGGCTTGTCGCACAGCCGTTCAAGCGGTCGCAACCGTCACATTCGCCTTGTTTGATTCCACCTTAACCAATCTCATCTCATTTTTTTTCTTTTACACGTTTCTTAATATTTTTTTTCTCTATCTCTATCCACTCATTACATCAAAAATAACTTTCAATAATGTGAACCAAACAAGGTAAATGTAATTTTGATTGTTCAGATTTACTATTAATAATTTTTATGGTCCTATTTTTAGTGTTTTTCTGCATGTTATTTTAAATAGTTTATGCTTTTAAATCATTGCCCTATATAAATAATTAAGATCTAGTATTAAACAAGATCCGTAGTGTATATGTTTAATAATATACATTGAGAGATTTAGACGATTAAAAATTTAACGCAGAATTGTAATGGATATTTAATAAGAGACGGAGTCGGTAATATTTAAACCGATAAGGTATAAAGATACTTTAACAAACTTGAACCTTTGATTATCAAGATAAATGGCAATAATTGAAGGGAAATGATATTGGCACTCCAAAAAACAAAGGAAAATGATTTTGGAATTACACTGATTTTGGAGTGCCTGCATCAATTTTTAAAGTGCCAATATCATTTTCCTAATTGAACTGTTTAGTCTTTTTTACCGTTGGACGACAGAAAAGTCGGGAAAAAGTCGGGGTGCGCAACAAGTCAACTTTTTCCTAATTTTTTAACCGAAACTTTTTCTGAATTGGCAATTTGTTTCCTTCTGCAAGATATTTGAGTTTTAATAAACCCTCTTTTTTTAAAAATCTTTTGTGTAACAGCCGGGAACAATTGTGCATTATTGATGCTTTAAATTTTGAATGACCGAAGTGTTGGAAAACCGAATTCCCAAGACCCAGTAATGACGCGTACAGATTAGACAATAAAAATAAAAACCCTACAAAGCGGAATTAGGGTTTTACCACAACTCCTTGCGACACGAACGCTGGTTGAACTTGTTATAGCACGCCTTGCTATAAACCACGAATACTACTCGATCGTACCTTACGATCTTCTATCGTATTCCCTGCACGTCTAGAACGCGAACTGAGTGTGGACTCTTTCGCGATCTGTTTGCTCTCTCCAAGTCTGCCTCTATTTACTGAATAATAGAAAAACATCCAACTGACCTAGAGAGCATAACGTATATATATAGGGCTACGATAGGGACCTAAGGAGTAATAAGTCAGGGCTCCCAGTGTAAATAAGAAAACCTAATTCCACCAGGATTCTACTTCTTATTTCACGAATTATAATTCACCCCACTACAGAATTATAATTGCACTTCCGTCCTTATCTCAATTATATTACGAGCTCCATGATATTAAATACTTATTAATCTCCCCACGTTAAGATTACAGATACCCGTTGATTAAAACAAATTACTAACAATCTCCCACTTAATCAACATCTTAACTTGAGACTATTCGCTTAACTTATTCGATATGTTGAATACAAATATCCACCTGCAGGGTTTAACATAATCGAAACTTATAAACTTACTCAAGGGGTATCATCAATCCCTATTGGGACGTGGATTCCATCAATAATTAATAGTTGTCATATACATAATGTTGCGACCCAACCCACCGAGACTATTGACCGTATAAAGATCTCACTCTTTAATGAATCAAAGTCAACAACATTAAATATACACCTCTAATAATTATTTTTGGATTAAGAGCACAAGTATTCATAATAACCATGAGGTTCCAATTGTCTTATAAAGTTAGTATAAAGACAATTACCTCAATGCGGTCCCAGTTCAATACACACAAAGTGTACTAGCACAATGAGTCAGAACTAGACCGTTCCCTGTAGTCAAGACAGACCTACTAAACATTGTACTACAGTCCTACCGATGATGTGTCCAGTTCCATCTAAGACTGCGAACCATATCTTATATTTCACAAGAACTGATGATCTGATCTTCTGTGTGTAAGCCGAACTCTACACACCAGATTATCTACTTTGTAAAATAAAAAACACATGCACAACATACAATAGTATTATGCAAACATTGCCCATAAAAGATTCTCATCAAAATTGGATAAAACTGATTAACAAATAGCAATCAAATATTAATCCATTACACAAAAGTATAACTTTTAGTATAATTTTCTGACAAACTCCCACTAAGACTCAAAACCATGCTACCATGCATCTCACTTCCATTCCCTTTACGTGACTATCAAAAGTCTTAGCCGGTAAGCTCTTCGTAAAAGGGTTTGCCAGGTTGTTTGCTGATGCAATCTTGGTCACAGCAACATCACCTCTTTGAACGATCTCTCGAAACAGGTGATATTTACGCTCGACGTGTTTTCCTTCTTATGAGTCAATGGCTCTTTAGAATTAGCAATTCCACCACTATTGTCACAATAGATGTAAAAGCTAATTTCACTAAAGGAATCACTTCTAGATCCATCAAGAAGTTTCGAAGCCAAAACGGCCTCTTTGGCTGCTTAAGAAGCTACCACATACTCGGCCTCCATGGTGGAATCAATCAATGCACGATTGCTTGATACTCCTCCAACTTATGGCTCCACCTCCTAAGGTAAACACATATCCCGAGGTAGACTTTCTGGAATCCTTATTTGACAGAAAGTTTAAGTCAGTGTACCCATGAGGTACCAGACCATCTAACTGGAACACCAACATATGATCTCTAGTTCTTTTCAGATACTTGAGTATATGTTTCACTGCAGTCCAACGCTCTTACACTGGATTACACTGAAATCTACTAACTATGCTAACAGCAAAGCAAATATCAAGTCTAGTATACAACATAGCATACATGAGGCTTCCTACTGCCAAGGCATAAGGAACTGCCTTCATCTTTTCCATCTCCTCAGGTGTCTTACGACACTGATCCTTGGATAGGTTGATTCCATGTCTAAAAAGGAAGGAACCCTTTCTTGGAATCCTGCATGCTTAAACGAGCAAGGATCTCATCGATATAAGTAGGCTTATGATAAGCCCAACATCCTATACTTGCGATCTCACATAAGTTTAATCCCAAGGATGTGACCGGCTTCTCTCAAGTCTTTCATAACGAATAGGCTAGATAGTCACACCTTTATCGAAGATAACATTCCTACATCGTTTCCGATTAACAGAATATCATCTATGTATAGTACCAAAAATACCACCACTTTTTCGTTGCGCTTCTTGTACACACATGACTTATCCGGACATTAATCAAAACCAAGAAAACCTGATTGCTTGATCAAAACGGATATTCCAAGATCTGGATGCCTGCTTGAATCCATGAATAGACTCCTTAAGCTTGCACAACATGTGCTCTTGACCATTTACTATGAACCCATCTGATTCCATTATGTGGATGCAGATTTCACAGCCCTTTGTCAAAATTCAGCATCTTTATCTTTTAGTTCCTCATTGTAATTACAAGGTTCAGCATGTTGTTCTTCAGGGATCATATCATAAGATTCTCCCAAGAACATATACCGATTGGGTGGGACAACAACCCTCCCACTACGATGAGGTACCAGTGTGTCAACAACTCTTTCTTGCAGTGTAACCTCCGGTTCTATGGGTGTTGAAGAAGTCTTTATCGGTCCATCTCATCTCAATTTCTTTAGAACAATCTTACTTCTGAGCTTATGGTCTATTTCATAGTCCTTCACTAAGTATCGAGTATTGGTGCAAACAATGACCTTCTGATTCTTAGGACTATAAAATAATTCACATTTCATTCATCTAAGGTACCCCACAAACAGACAAACTTATGTCCTTGATTCCAATTTATCTGCGTTCCCATTTAGCAAATGTGCTGGTCTACCCCAAACCTGAACATGTTGCAGACTAGGTTTGCACCCAGTTCACAGTTCTATGGGTGTAAATGGTACTGACTTAGATAGTACCAAGTTAAGAATGTTCATTACTGTTTCTAATGCATGTCCCTAAAACGAAATTGATAAATCTGAATAACTCATCATTGATCTTACCATATCTATAAGAGTCGTATTCCTTCCTTTTGGTAAACCATTTTGAGGTGGATACTTGGTGCTGAAAACTGAGATGTAATCCCTTCAGCTAACAAGTACTCCCTAAACTCTCCCAAGAGGTATTCGCCACCACGATCAGATCACAGTGTCTTACGACATTTACCTAAATGCTTCACCGTTTTCGCCCTATACTCCTTGAATTTCTCAAAGCATTCGGACTTATGGTGCATTAAATAAATGTAAACATTGAGTAATTATCAATCAAAGTGATGAAATACTCAAAATCACCTCTTACTTGGACATTCAAGGATCCACATAAATCAGAATGAACCAATTTCAATGGCTCTTTGGCTCTATAACCTTTTACTGATAAAAAAGTCTTTTGGTCATCTTACCGTCTAAATAGGATTCACAAACTAGAAGTTCCTCAACTTCCAATGAACCTAAAGGTCCATCCTGACTAGTCTAAAAAAACTATTCAGACTAATGTGACCAAGGTATAAGTGCCAAAGATACATTTGGTTCAATTTAGAAGGCTCATTTTTCTTACATGGCATATCATTAGTGTTATTCAATTCATGCAGTTGCACTGTAGGAAATATAGGATTAATAAAGTAGAGATTATCCACCAATGAATCAGAATAGATAAAACGTTTATTTAACTTAATAACCACAAAGTTACTAAAATAAACCAAATATCCATCTTTAATCAACTTAGAAACTGAAACCAAGTCTCTTCTAAGTATGAGAACATAAAGATAATCTCACAGAATTAAACTCCCATTATTATTTAAAATAACATTTCCTACTACAACTGCTGCTACTCTCGTAGCATTTCCCATGTGTAGATAAATCTCTCCATCACTGAGTCTTCTGGTTTCCTGGAACCCATGCAATAAATTGCAAATATGATTAGTGGTTCATGTATCTACACACCAGGTACTGGCAGATGACACCACTAAACATGATTCAACGACTAGCGAAAAGATTTATCTTGATTATTCACTTTATTGAGATAGAATAGACATTCATTCTTCCAGTGTTCTTGATGCTTGTAGTGAAAACACTTGCCCGCAGGCTTTTTCACTCTACCTTGAGGCGCATAAACTGCCTCCATAACCTTTTTTCTGAGACTTGTTCTGCTTCTTCTTGCCTTTCAGCTTAGAAGTAGAAACTTTCTCTGCCACTAACACTGATGGTGGTTTCTTCACAACCAAAAGACCCTCAGCTGCTTGGAGTTCCTTAAGAAGTTTCGCCAAAGATAAATACATTTTGTTCATATAATAGTTCAGGCGAAATTACTTAAAACTCTCAGACTGTAGTGAGTTAAGAACGAAATCGATCTGGGTTTCCCCATCAATTTCAGCTCCAAGAATCTCTAGTTCATTAAGAAGAGCTATTATCTTCAGAACATGATCCTTAATCAGGATCCTTTCAACATGGATGATACTCACCAATCTTTTTTTTATAAAATTTTACTTTCTGTTCTGTCGCATTCTCATCAGGTCTAGGAGGGCACACCTCAGGCAACACAAAATTGTGCCCTTCAGCAATTAACACAATATCCAAGTTCCTTTTTCAGTCAATATAATCCGATCCAGTAAATTTTCTTTGAGAATAATGACAAGTGGATTGAAAAAAAAAAACTCATTTTTAAATCTGAGAATCACATAACAACAATTATGAAGGGCAATAAAAACTTTGAATTTCATTTTAATATTGGTTCCCTCAACCATATGTTAAAAGAAAAACATTGGCAACCCTACACACCGTAAAAAGCATGCTTCGATGGGAAGTCTCTACTCCTTATCATTTGCATAGATAGGCACAACTTTTTAATTTTACTATCTAGATACTATACCGTGCCAAGCAAAATTAAATAGCCAATATAGCTTCGGTCCTATAAATAATAATAGTGACTCAGATGGTGAGGATACTATTATTTACAGCTAAGTGTATACCATTACCTAGCCCCATGACCCATTGTTCCGTTATGAATTACCTCAGATGGTGAAGTAATTCACACAACAATTATCATAGACCTATCCTTTAAGGAAGTTTGTACCAATGAGGCCATAATTAATTTTGCCCGATGGGGGGGAAGGTTCTAAAACCATCACATAAAATTAATTACATCATCTACATACTAGTAATAGAGACCGTGGGATTTATAAAAAATAAACTCCATCTCCCACTTAGTTATTTAAAAAAAATTTGTGAGGGTTATCAAAATTTTTGAGTTTGCAAAACCGTGATCTAGGTTAAAGCCAATTATCACCATGTTGTCCCAATATGGTAAACTATCACATATGCAAATATTATGGAAACACAAATAGTAAGGAACCACAAGATAAAGAATCCAGCTATTATGGTCAAAGATGCAATCCTTGAGTAATAAGGAATCCTTCCAAACTTGAAATCCTTAAGCAATAAGGAGTCCTTCCAAACTTGAAATCCTTAAGCAATCCTTCAACTATACTTGTGTAGAAGGTTTAGATACTTTGAATCAATCAAGGAAACCAAAATCCAACCGTGCTTAAGCAAGAAAATTCGGATTTGACATATTCCCGCTTAAACTGCACAGCCTTCAGTATTTTGACCATATCTTCCTCATCCGACCTCCAAATGAAGTGATTCAACTTGGGTTGGATTTAAAATTCAATTATCTACAACTTTCGTGAAGAACAGATTTTCTAATTCCAACGTTTACTGGATCAAAACAGCCCTGCAATCAGACCCTACGAATCTGGAAAAAATCTGTTGCAAGCCAAACAACTTATATCTTTTGTATCTACCATCTTCGATCTCCTAATAACCGTCGAATGCTATTACAATCGAAGAAACATACAAACATTGATCTTATGCCTCCATTGGAGTTCACATGCTACGTTAATTATTACAACCACGAAAAATAATCGTGGCACCCAATAAATAACACATGCTATGTTAATTATTACAACCACGAAAAATAATCGTGGTACCCAATAAATAACAATAACCACGAAACAAATTATCGTGGGATCCAATCACATAAAATCAACAAAAATCATATGACCATAATAGCTGGGTAAGAACGCTGCAAAACAGGGTTAGCACAGTTCTACGTTCTACCCTCTATAATCGATGGACAACATGGCCTGTTTAATCCATACGCGTGATTACAGCCGGCTCTGATACCACTGTTGGAAAACCGAATCCCCAAGACCCAGTAATGACGCGTACAGATTAGACAACAAAAATAAAAACCCTACAAAGCGGAATTAGGGTTTTACCACAACTCCTTGCGACACGAACGCTGGTTGAACTTGTTATAGCACGCCTTGCTATAAACCACGAATACTACTCGATCGTACCTTACGATCTTCTATCGTATTCCCTGCACGTCTAGAACGCGAACTGAGTGTGGACTCTTTCGCGATCTGTTTGCTCTCTCCAAGTCTGCCTCTATTTACTGAATAATAGAAAAACATCCAACTGACCTAGAGAGCATAACGTATATATATAGGGCTACGATAGGGACCTAAGGAGTAATAAGTCAGGGCTCCCAGTGTAAATAAGAAAACCTAATCCCACCAGGATTCTACTTCTTATTTCACGAATTATAATTCACCCCACTACAGAATTATAATTGCACTCCCGTCCTTATCTCAATTATATTACGAGCTCCATGATATTAAATACTTATTAATCTCCCCACGTTAAGATTACAGATACCCGTTGATTAAAACAAATTACTAACACGAAGTAAGGTAGAGAACACAACACTTGAATCAGGTCTTAGAACCATCTGCAACCATACTTCAATTCTTAAAATCTTTTAGATGAAGAGTTGAACCCCTCCAAGAATGCTTTAGTTACATTCTTTAAAATGAAGTGTCATGTTTGATTCTCTATATTTGGAGGACCAAATGAGAAGTGAAAAACACTCTTCAAATTCATTTTGCACTTTAAAATACATATGCTGTTTGGGTGGTTTTGGGGTTTGTTTCAAACTTTTAAGGGTAAAAAATGATTCAAACCACAATTATTGTGGTCGTTCTGTTCGTTCAGGGGGAGGGAGGGCATTTAGTCTTTGATTGAGGGATTCGTTGTCTGTTTGCCTCGCCGCTCCATCATATGAGACGGTGTCCGCCTCCTTCCTCCACCAGATCTGCAGGCGGAGGAGGTAGTCTTGTGGGTAGTTCCCTTCAATCTTGCCATTTCCTTCTTCATGGCAACGAGGGCTGCGTTGTTGTCCTCCAAGTGTTTCTCCAACTATTGAATGTAGGTTGGAGAGACGTCAGAGACAGGGGTGGATCCCTCCAAATGAGGGATGGAGATGGAGTGGTGGATCTCACACGGAGGGGTTCCGTCCAGAGGAGGTCCAGGAGGAACATCCTTGGTGCCGAAGCCACCAAAGTCAGCTAGTTCACCACCCATTTTTTTCGAGCAGAGAGATTGTGAGAGGGGTTTTGAGGGTTTTTCAACCTGAACCACCATGAGATTCTTGGTTAAATCCCCAATAGAGTTGCCACATTGCAGGGGTGATGTAGGATTAGAATTGAGAATTTTTATATTTTATTTTAATTGTTTTAGAATAAAATTTTGACTAGGAGTATTTTCATTTAGGTTAGATTTATTATCTTTTTGTATTCGGTTTAATTTTGATTTTCATATTTATTAGATTCTTGATCTATAAGAATTAGGATTTTATTTTAATAAAATATAAAAATTCCCCATTCTTGTCCTACATAAGGAAATTTAGGTAAGGATTTGGTTCTTGATTTGGTGAAGGAGTGGAGGAGGGGTTTGGGTATTTTTAAATTTGAGTTCTGAGTCTAAATTTGGTGAAGGAGCATAGATGCTCTAAGAATGCACGTGATTAAGGTTCCTATGTTGTTTTTGGCTGGAGTAAAATGTGTAATTTTTATTATTTTTGTTAATGAATATGGATAATTATGTACGAAAAATCATATTTTTTTTATTTCTTTCGTTTATTTTTGGGGTTTCTTTTTTTGCTTCGGATTTGGACTAAATTTATTCTTTTACTACATCAATTTTCTTTGGAAATTGGGTTCTTCAGTTAAAAAGGGTGATTTTTATTATTTTTGTTGGATAACGTTGGTTTATTATGTTGAAACGAATAATCTTTTTCGTCCATTCGTTTCATTGATGTTCTCTAATCTGAGTTTTTGGGGCACTCTAAATATTTCGGATGTATATTTTTTGCTTCGGATATGGACTCAATTTGGTTTGGAAATTGGGTTCTTCAACTCACAAGGGGCGATTTTTATTAGTTTTGTGGGATGAATTTTGGTTAATTATGTTGAAAGAATGATCTTAAACCCTCTCATAGTGATAAACTGTTGCCCTTTTCAAGATAAATCTGAGACAGAGCTTCTAGTTCTTCGGATTATTTTGCAATGTATATCTAAGTTTTTTATTACGCAGTAATTCGTGGCATCTCTCTCTGGTAATTTGCACTAATTCTTTTTTTACCGAAATGGTCCTTGTAGTTAAGTGATTGTGTCAACTTGGTCCCTGCTGTTGCAATTGGCTCGATTTACACTTTGTCTTTCCATTTTTGTTCTAACTTGGCCCAAATACTGACTACCGTTAGCCTTTTTAACACCAAAATCGAATGGGCCCCTTTTTGGGGGGTTAAAACAGTAATTCTCTCATTCTCCTCTTGCCATAATATACCTCTAAACGAAAACACAACTTATTCTTCCATTTTCCATTGATAAGGAGGCACCTGAAAAGAAAATCGAAGAAGACCAAAGGCATGGATCCACTGTGGGTTGAATGCGCATGTAAGAACATCCAACAGTGAAGTGAATCCTGGGAGGAGGTACATTGCATGCCCTAAATACGGTGTAAGCCCCAATTTCTCTCATAATCCTGTTACTTTAGATAGGTGAATGTGTAGTTATTGAATCCATCTAATGTTTGCAGGCACAAACAATGTTGTGCAAGTTTTTTATTTGGCTTGATCCCCCATCTGTGATTCCTGAGTTGATGAGGACAAATGTAATGCTGGAGAATAAGCTCAGGGTCAAGAACCGGAGGGAAATTAAGGCCACGTTTGATAAGTGTGTTGGATTAAATAGAATTAGTAAGGAGGTGGGATTGGTAAGAAGATGGGATTAGTAATCCCAAGTGTAATCCTAGGTGAGTGTTTGCTTGTGTAAGGATTAAATCATGGGATTGTGATTACCAATTACAATTCCTTGTTTGATTGTAATACCAAGAGATAGGATAACAAATTGCATTTTTCAATCATACCCATGGGTGAAAAACCTGATCTATTAAATTGCAATGAAGTCTCACTAACAAATTGCATTTTTCAATCATTTTCGGACAATTTGCATTTTTTTCATTCCAATCAATTTCCAGATTCTTATTTGGACAATCATTCTTGTATCATTGATCGGTTCATTTCGTTGATTTTTTTTTTAATTTTACAACAAATAAGCCACCTACATAATTTATAGAGGCCACTAGATGCTTTAAGGCTACAAATGCATGCAGGAGTTCCATCTTCTCATCTCCTTCATGATTATTCATCCATAATTTTTTCGTGTTTGTTAATTTTGCGCCTAACTTGTAGGGATTATTGATTCATCTTGCCAAAACAAATCAAAAAAGTAAAAAATTGACCTTTGCCCAAATATTTTTGGAAATATTCAAGATAAAGCCCAAAGAACCGGCTTTTGGATTTTTTCTTAGATATTTTGAAAAATATTGGGTAAAAGTATTTTTTTTATTTGGATAAAAGTATTTGACAAATACTGTATGTTGCATTATAGAAGGCAAAAGCCAATGGACTCTGAACATCTTTTTTTAATTTATCATACATACATAACTGGGTCTGGGTGTTTTTAAGTACGAGGAGTCCTTTGCGTACAGGTGGGTGAGTAATAAAGGGTACTACTGGTATAAACAGAAAATAGCATGGGTAAGGAGGTCATTTTGCATCACAGAGCTTGGGATAGGATTAATAATACCTAGTGGGAGGTGGTATTAATAATCCCATGAATTGGGAGGATTGGTAATCCCATGGTATTACTAATCCCAACCTATATTGTGCAATCAAACAAAGAGGTAAAAGGAACTATAGGATTAACAATCCTATCCTAACCCTTAACTTACTTATCAAACATGCCCAATGAAGTTGATGTTGGCATTGGCTGCTTCATGGTTGTTCTTTGCATGGTGGGCTTTCACAAAAGAAGGAAAGGGAGATGCAACCTCTAAGAAAATGGAAATGCAGAAGGGGAAAAAAACACGGCAGTGTGGTAAAATGTAGTTTGTAATGACGTTGCATGTATTATATGTTTTACCTGTTGGGATGCTAATGTAGTTTGTAATGACGTTGGATGTATTATATGTTTTACCTAATGTTAATCACTGGTATTAATTTTGGATTTTGGATTTTAGTAATGAGCAAAATTTGGTTATAGTTTCTGCAAAAAGTTGCCGTCCAATTCAGTATTTTCATGATCAGGCATGAAGGCATGAGGCATGCATGTTTCCATCGAATCTGCAGTAAGCCATATCTAGTTCTTCCATCTCTTGAAGCTAGCCAAGGTGTTGGATGTTCTTCTGCCTCAAAATCGTCTGCTTCAAAATGAGAGGACCAAATCCAGCGGGAAACAAATTAGGGCAATAGGAGAATGACAGAATTTCTGTTTTAATCCCAGAAAAGGGGCCCATTCGATTTTGGCATTAAAAAGGCTAACGGTAGTTAGCAATTAGACCAAGTTGGAACAAAATAGAAAGTACATAGTGTAAATCGCGCCAATTACAACTGCAGGGACTAAGTTGACACAAACACTTAATTACAGAGACCATTTCAGTTTTTTCCCCCTTTTTTTTTATCAGCCATTTGCACGAATTAATTCACTAGATTCTTAATTTAATCACAGATTAGGCCTCAAATTTCCTTACTACTATAACGTATGAGTTAGGTCTTTTTTAATCCAGGAAACGTGAAAAAAAAGCTGCAGTTCATGGATTTCATGCCCATTTGAACATTAGTTCATTTTGATTGTTCCTGTGGTTCGATCAAACCCTAGATGTTGGGAACATGTGTGAAAAATTGAGTCCCACATCTGATAAATAGAAAAAGAGTTGGACCGTAATATATAATTGGATGGCTCACCACTTATGAGGCTTAGTCTTTTAAGTGGATATTGGTCATTCAATGTATATTGGGTTCAGGTGATGTGCTGTGGACTCCGTGGACACTCCCCAACGGATTGGGCCTGAAAGCACACGGAAGACCTCAGGCGGATCAGACTCCCGACAAGTGGTATCAGAGCCGATGGCTGAAGATCTTTGGGCGGACTCAAATCGATTTGGTGGACTTGCACGGAGACTCTTGGTAGAGCGAGAAAAATCCAAGGTGGCTCTCGATGGAGCAAGGATGCAGGCGGAGCGCTGCATGGAGGCTCTCGATTGAGTTAAGGGGTTGGCTCTCGATCGATGGAGTAGGTGCGGTGAAGTCTGGGGTTAAATTGGTGTTGGAGAATATTGATCATGGATCAGGGGAGAGTTAAGAGGATCAAATCGAGGGGGAACTAGGCCCAATGGATGGTTCACACATGAGGGGGAGATTGTTGGGAACATGTGTGAAAGATTGAGAGTCCCACATCAGATAAATAGAAAAAAAGTTGGACCTTAATAAACAATTGGATGGCTCACCACTTACAAGTCTTGGTTTTTTAAGTGGATATGGGTCATTCAATATATATTGGGTTCAGGCGACGTGGTGTGGACTTTGTGGATACTCCCCAACGGATTGGGCTTGCGCGCACACGGAAGACCTCAGGCAGATCAGACTCCCCACACTAGAAACCGCGAGTACGATTGATCTCCTCCTCAATAAATAGCCTTCATATTCTCTCAATAATTTGCTTATCAAATCCAGGAATTTCTTTTGGAAAAGTTGTATTCCTCGTGATTTATTCCAGATACTAAAATCTTACTAAAGCCAACGATGATCAACCTCAAAGGGTGTGTGCATTTGATGAGGGAAAACATACTCGCTGTTACTACGGTTTGCAAATCACATGAACAACAAGAATGGACCCTAGGTAGGAGTTCCTACGATGGTACTTTCATTTTAAAAGAGATTTGGATTCCAAGTTGTGCACTTCAGTACTACAGTAATTGTTTTCTTTCTTTTTTTTTTTTTACAGGTCTGCCTGTGGCTTACACACTTCTAGTCCGTTAATTTTTGCACAATAGAGATCAATATGATTCAGGCTATACTTCTCCTAAGTGGAAAGGTTTAAAAGACTTGTTGTAAAGATGGAAATTGCCAAAAACACTCAATTTCCCATCTTACAACCATATCATCCAAGAGTACTGAAATCTCCTCTCATCATTCGCTGCTAGAGCCACCAGAAATCTACATCCGCGCTACTCTTTCCACAAATCAGTGGCAAGTTGTGTTGAATTTAGGAGAATGAAATATTGAGAGAATATTATTGTATTACTTGAATGAATCCTTTACAAAGATACGAAGCTCTTTATATACATACAGAGACACTAAACTAGGAAAGAATAAATATACAATATTCCTATGCTACAATTAAGGATCTCCAGTCAATCAATTTGGCAACCAATCAACCAGATTTTTCTCTAACACTCCCTCAAGTTGGAGAGTGAATATCATGAAGTCCCAACTTGCCACTTAAATATTGAAATTGTTCCTTTCCCAAAGATTTGGTGAAGATGTCTACAAGTTGAGATTTTGACTGAACGTAGGATGGGGCACTTACTCTAGTTTGCAATTTTTCTCGAACAATGTGGCAATCAATCTCTATAGGTTTTGTGCGTTCATGAAAAACGACATTTTTGGCAATATGAAGAGCTGCCTGGTTGTCATAAAATAGGATGTTGGTTGGCTTTGTGGAACTTTGAGATCTTCCAAAATGTGTCGTATCCATGTAATTTCTAAACTTGTTGCAGCCGTGGCTCGATATTCGGTTTCGGCAAAAGAACGAGCCACATTGGTTTGCTTATTTGATATCCAAGAAATCAAAGAATTTCCCAGAAATACGCAGAATCCTGTAATTGAACGTCAAGTTGTCTCACAACCCGCCCAATCTGAATCACAATAAGCCTTTAACGTAGGATCATTGAACGAAGGAAAGAATAATCCTTGACCAGGATTCCCTTTAATGAAACGTAAAACTCTTAGAGCAGCTTCCCAATGTGGTTTTTGAAGATCCTGCATAAATTGACTTAGGATTTGCACAGAGTATACTAAGTCTGGCCTTGTTACTGTTAGGTAAATCAATCTCCCAACCAATCTTATATATTTGGTTGGATCATGTAATGGATCGCCATCATCGAGATTCAATTTCAAATATGACTCCATTGGGAAAGAATTAGAACGAGATCCTAATAATCCCACATCATTCAAAATATTCAATGCATATTTCCGTTGAGAAATGAAAATTTCCTTTTTAGATCGGGAGACTTCAATACCGAGGAAATATTAGAGATTGCCAAGATCTTTGATGTGAAATTGTTGCAAGAGAAAGTCTTTGAGAGACTTGATGGCCTGTTCATTATTGCCGGTGACAATAATATCATCCACATAAATAAGTACTGTAGTAAAAGTGTTACTTTCAGATTTGGTAAATAGAGAATAGTCAGCCTTTGATTGAGTGAAACCTGCCTTTTGAATAGCACAAGAAAATTTGGCAAACCAATTACGGGAAGCTTGCCTCAAACCATATAGTGACTTATTGAGCCGACATACCATATTCTCCCCCTGTCGGCGAAAACCAAAGGAAAAGTCCATATAGACAACCTCATCAAGATGGCCTTGTAGAAAGGCATTATGACATTCATTTGGTGGAGGATCCAATTATGAGAAGCAGCCACCGCTGTGAGACAGCGCACAGTGGTCAGCTTTGCAGTGGGAGAGAAAGTCTCTAAATAATCAACCCCTTCAATTTGAGTGTAACCTTTAGCAACGAGACGGGCCTTGTAACATTCAATAGACCCGTCGGAATTGTACTTGATCTTGTAGACCCATTTGCAGCCAATGGGCTTATGACCAACAGGTAGAGGAACAAAAGACCAAGTATTATTGCGAGCAAGGGCATCAAGTTCAGCTTGCATAGCATCCCTTCATTTTGGGTCAAGAATTGCCTGATCATAGTTAGTGGGCTCACAAAGACCAGAAATAGATGCAAGAAAAGAATAATGGGTAGGAGAAATACGGGAATAAGAGAGAGAGTTTGAAAGAGGGTGCCTTGTACCTCGGGTTGGACATGGTGACGGAATGGATGATGGTGGGGAAGCAGTATGGGCAAAAGACATTTGATAGTCGGCATGCCACGCAGGTCGGGTGCAAGGTCGGGTTGAGTGGCGATGAGCATTAGGTGATGTGGAAGTAGTAACAGAAGGTAGTGGGTCTGGTAGAATCGGTTGAATGATTGGTGGTGGAATGTGGGTCGACGGATTGGTTGAAGAATCGGTTGGCGGATCGGTGGGGTTGGGTGGAGTTACTGGGGTAGTTGAATCGGTTGGGTAATCAGTTGGTATATCGTAGGTAAGTGGGGTAGTAGAATTGGATAAAGGTGTGGTGTAGTTAAGGTCGGGTGCAGGTGTAGGAACGAGGTGAAAATCAGAAGAAGATGTTCATTTATAAGGAAATATATACTCATGAAAATGGACATCTCTACTTACCAAAAATTTGTGGGAATCTAAACCTAACAATTTGTAACCTTTTTGGCCTGTAGGATAGCCCAAAAAAACGCAACGCCTAGCACGAGAAGCAATTTTAGAAACAGGTTTGACAATACTAGCATAACATAAACTTCCAAAAACACGAAAGTGGTCATAAGTTGGTGGATGACCATACAAGCGCTCAAAAGGTGTAATGTTAGAAAGGAGCCGAGTAGGCAATCGATTGATTAAATAAATAGCGGTGATAACACACTCACCCCAAAAATGAATGGGCATACTAGATTGAAAAATGAGAGCACGAGCAACTCGCAATATATGACCATGCTTACGTTCGACAACTCCATTTTGTCGTGGAGTGGAAATGCAAGAGGTTTGAAATTCAACACCTTTAGTTTTAAAAAATGATTGTAGAGAAAGAAATTCACTACCATTGTCACTCCGAAAGATTTTAATGTGTGCGTTAAATTGGTTATGAACAAAGGTAAAAATTGATTTTTTAAGTAAAGAAAAAGCATCAGATTTATGAGACATAAGAAATAACCAAGTACAACGAGTAAAGTCATCCACAATGGTTAAAAAATAACGAACACCAGAATGTGTTTGATGTCTATGTGGACCCCAAATATCATAATAGATTAATTGAAAAGGCAATGTAGAAGAAATATAATTTGTCAGAAATGGTAATTTAGTCTGTTTGGCCAAAGGACAAACATGACAAAAATTGTCAAATGAAACAGAAACGGAAGAATTGGACTCAGAGATGAGATGTAGACAGGTAGGTGATGGGTGACCAAGGTGATGGTGACAGGTAGAATCGGGATGGGTAGTATGGCAAGCAGTTGGCGAGATGCGATTTGGTGACCTGTAATAGAGGCCGCCACTTTGCTTACCCCAGCCAATCATCCTCCCCGTAGCCAAGTCCTGCAAAACACAGAAATCCGGGAATAAGATCACGCAACAGTTTAAGAATTGGGTAACTTTACTCGCAGACAAAAGATTTTATCGAAATGAAGGCACATGAAGAACATCTTTTAAAACAATATCTTTGTTGAAGAGGAGTATGCCAGTGGAGTTAATAGGTACGGCGGAGACATTGGATAAATTAACACAAGGTGCGTGGGGCGGATGAGAATGAGAAAATAAAGAAGAATCATAAGCAATATGGTCCGTAGCACCACCATCTGAAATCCAACAATTTGAGGAGGAAGAATTAACAGTGGGATGATTATACAAACCTGCGTCATTTGCATAAACATCATTATTACCCTTGGATAAATGTGGCGCATTTGCCATGGCAGTGGTCAATTGTTGATACTGCTTGACAGAAAGCCCTGAGAGAGTCGCCATGGCACCGTTTGGGAGATGCGGCATGTGCAGTAACAGGATTGGATCGAGCACCATATTGCTTATTGTGCTGTCCCAGACAATTGCTTGGTGGTTTAAAATTGGGATCATATTTTGGTTTAAAATTGGGATCATGCCGTGGGTGCCCGACTGGAAATCTATGCAACTTATAACAACTTTCAATGGTATGTATATTCTTTTTGCAATATCTGCAAAATAATCACATGGTTGGCTGGTATAGAAGATGAAAGGCTTCAGAAAAATCAAAAACTGTATCCAGTTTTGAATCAAACCGATTGTTCAATCAATTGTTGATAAAATAATTGGATGATACGAAAGTGGTGATTTAATGGTTGTTGTAGAAAGCTAAAAAGGGATTGATGGAGAAAAAATAACCCACGTGGGCAAAGAAAAAATAGCTAGATATAGAACCCTAGCTCTAATACTATGTTGAATTTAGGAGAATGAAATATTAAAATAATATTATTGTATTACTTGAATGAATCCTTTACAAAGATATGAAATTATTTACATACATACAGAGAAACTAAATTAGAAAAGAATGTAAACTATGAAAGAATAAATATATAATATTCCTATGCTACAATCAAAGAATATTGGCAACCAAGTTGGTTTTGATACTATGTTGGCAACCAATCAACTAGATTTTCCTCTAACAAGTTGGTTCTAGTACTGAATCTCTCCATGATTCATCCAGCTTCTGCAAGTCAAAGCTTCCCCTGGAATCGCCGCCTAATGGATTCATCAAAGTTGGCTCTTCTTTGTTTCCGTCTACTGGGAATCCGTGCCTGGATTTTTTCTATTACGTTTGTCCTAACAGGAAGCCATTTCACTTGGAGCACTACTTAGAAATGGCTTGGAATCATAACCCTCTTGCCACTCTGAAAATTATCTGCGTTTGGAGAGGTGCTAGGGAGACTGGGAAACCAATAAGAGAGTCATTCTATCGTGTAGCCTTGTGGATCCATCGAAACCACCCTAAAACTCTGGCAAACAATCTTGAGGCATTCGCTAGATATGGATATCTCAAAGACTTGCTGGAATCCTGTACCGAGTAATTAAAAGTCCGAATCTTGTTTGGGAAATCCCAGAGCAGTACGCAACGAAAAGGATGAAGAAGAAAAAGAAGACAGAAGGACCGTGGCATCCTAGGATGTGTGACTTGTCCATGTTGAAGTTCAGCCACGAATGGGAGAATAGTTCGGCAGCAGTAAATTATAACACCGCTGGACAAACAGTGGAGAAGAATCTGATCAAAACCGTACAGAAAGACAGATGCCATAAATATGAAGAGGAGGAGGAAGAGAACAATTTTGATGGCCAAAGAAGCTGTAGAAAAGTACAAAAACGACCCAAACTATCAGTTCTTACACAATTTAGTCGCTGATATTTTTGCGAAACTTCTAAAGTCTGATATGGAACTTCTCAAGTGCGGGGGGATCAGTAAAATCAGTCTAGCAGCAAAATGGTGCCCATCTCTCGGCTCATCTTACGACCGCTCAACCCTAATTTGTGAGAGCATTTCTAGAAGGATGTTCCCCCTTGACTCAGATCCCGAGTACAAAGAGATGGAGGAGGCGCATTATGCCTACAGAGTTAGAGATCGTCTACGAAAGCACGTTCTTGTTCCACTTTGCGAGGCCTTAATCTACCAGAGAGCTTTAAGAGGTCCAAAATAGAATAGAGCGTTATGCATGATACAGTCTTTTACAGTCAAGTTGGCTATGTTGCACTGCTTAAGTACAAGAAACTGTGGCTGAAAAAAGATGGTCATCCACCAATAAGCCACGCATGGATAAACTCGTTGAGGGGAGGGTTTTTCAGTTTCCCCACAATTTGATTAGCTTATACTACAGCAGCCTTAACTGCTGGGATTGGGAATGATATGTGAAAATAGTTGATCGACAATGGTGTGAAATGGTTGAAGGCCACATAAAGAAGGGGAAATTTGGCAGTTGTCTTGCTGTATGCTTCCGAGGAAATAATCATTTGCAGATGGATATTATTGCTTCATTAGGCCTTTAAGTTTCAGACGTGGCTGAAGAACCGTGGAGAAAATATATCTTGGTATTCAACTCTGAGCCTGATCTTGTTAAGTTTGACCTCTCTGAACTTCTTGACTCTGATGGTAGTTATTTATGCAGTATTTGGGAAAGATATGCATATTTGAAAATTTCTCTCCCAAAAAAAACTGTAGATTTTCGTAAGATTGCTGATGTGATCTTACAATTCGCCATTGAGAATAAATTGAGCCAAGATAAAATGATAAAAAGGCTTTTTTTATTCTGTGATTTGTACTTTGGTGAAGCATTCGGATACGATGATTTGGTGTGGGGTGGAGACAGTTGGGAAAAGGACTACGAAGTTATGAGAAACAAGTACGAAGAGGAAGGTTATATTCTGCCAGAGTTAGTGTTTTGGAAAATCTCTGGTTCGCAGCACTATCCCATGCGGAGCATGAAGAAGGGGGTTACTATTCTGAACGGGCATTCGAAGATACTGATGAAATACTTTGGAGGAAGGTGGAAGAATGAGACCGGAGGATGTAATGAGATGGGCCATATCTGGAGAGAAATACAAGCATCTTGTTGTGCTCGATTGATCAGTTATTTATTTGTAGTATAATATTTCCGGTAGGTGATCATTGAATTTGAAAATTTGTTACTGATAACATTTAGAGAGGGTATTTATAGGTTTATGCATTTCCCCTCCACCTTCTCTCCCCTAATTCAATGGAATTTGATGTCTTATAACTAACGGTCTTTCATCTAGCTTTCGCCTAAAATACGGCCCCCTACTATAGTCTGTAGTTTGTCGGGTTGCACGCTTTTTAAGTCTGTGTAGACTAACACCTCCAGCATTGTTTAAGTTTGATACTATCGGGGGTGAGAAGGCGTTTGTTTGGGTGGGAAGAAGAGCAGAAACAGAGGGTGCTAGTGAAACTTCAGGGACACCTCATGGACACCTCCAGAGACGACATTATGGGAATGGAAGTGGAGCTCCAACAGAACTTTCTCAGTAAGCTCAGCCTATGCAGAAATGCAAAACCATTTACCGAACCAAAATGGGTGGCTTAGTGTGGTTTGGAGCTTACCGTCCCCCAAAAATTGAAGTTGTTCCGCAGAACCAGTCCAAAATAGAATAGCAAGAAGATCCATTTGTGTTGTGTGCAGCAGAGGTACCCTTGTTTTCGGTAATGATATGTGTCCCTTATGTTCTCTGCAAATTGCATCTCCAGTTCCTTCACGGACTCGGATCCTCTGTCCGAGTAATGCTGTCCGAGTAAGATGTCGACTAAGAGGTCAAGCGTTCACAAGATTTGAACATCATGACCTACCCTTGCTTCTTCAAGTATTCCCTCCGTCCCAGAATCTACGGCACTAATATCGAAAAAGACCAAAGCTTTTGGAACGGAGGGAGTACTTATCAAGGCTCAACTTACCACAGTCCACAAATATTTTGAGAACAGAAGAGTAGATTCTACTTCATAAAGCACAGAAACTTTTGGCAGGTTGACATCTTGTAAGAAAACAAGGAAACCTTTTATTGACATTTACACAAAATAATCCCAAATGGCTACAACCATCTCAATTACAACCATATGGCCTACTTTCAATCACAAAACAAGAAATGCCTAATGTTCTGCCTTACTTCCTCAGCACAACTCAAAATTCGCTCACGAAAGTAAACCCAACAAAAGGAAAAGAAATGGAATTTTTTCCTTCTCACTGTCTGGTCAAATGCCGCAGGCGTCTAAGTAAAATCTGCATGTAGAACCTCCTTGTCCGGAAAAACAATATCAAGGAAACTAGAGAGCCACAAAGACTAACAGCTGCCAAGATAAAGAACGATAACATGAAGCACTTGGTGCCGTAACAAGAATTCCCCTCACCCGATGCTTCTTCATCATAGATATCGCCAATCACAAATACAGAAAATATACTAGATCCAACAGGACTAGCTATCGCAATGGTATTGAAAATAGTACCCATGTGCAGGACACCGTAGATGTCCGATGTGATAACGGGCATCAATGACCACTGTGAACCATAACAAATACCCACAAGTATTGAACCCACATACAAATTCCCAGAAAAACCAGAGGCAATGATGACGTGGCCAGCAGTCATGGTGGCTAGGGTGAGGACCATAAACAGTGGCCTCCCCCATCCTCTTGTGTGAAGGAATATGTCAGATATATATCCAGCTCCAAAACGACCAAGAAAGTTCCATATGCTCCATAAAGAGACTAATGTGTTGATCTCCACAGTTGTGTAGTTCAGAGATTCTCCAATTTGGCTTATGTTGTTAATCATGGCCAATCCGGTACCCATTCCACATAACATGGCGATAAATAACAACCAAAAGTTCATGGTACGTATGGCTTGCAATAGATTCGTGTTTTTTCCAACAACTGAAATGTCATCATCAGCTGAAACCTCATGATACTCAATAGAATCTTCTGGTGGCAAGAATATTTCAGACTCCTGTGCTGTAGAGTGATCTATTAATTGGCTCCTCTCCTCCGAGGGTATTTGCGGTAATTTCTCCGACTCGTCTCTTTGGGCATTGACCATAATCCTAAGAGGCCAAGCAAGAAGAAGCAGAAGCACTATAAATGTAATAACATGAGCCCACACTGGCAAAGTAAAGACGTTTTCCAGGATTATCAAGATCAAAAGATATGCAGCAACAGTAAGAGCAACTGCTGAGAAACCATTCAAGTGCTTCTTGTCATCCCCGTTAACTTTTGCAGGGTAGATTCTTACGATACACATGAGCAATAAGGAAACAAAAGTTGGCAACAGTGCCAGCATCAATATGAAAGAGCTTGGATTGCCATAAAGAAATGTTTGATACACCTGTACTAGTACTGCTCCACTCAAACCAAGAAAGCCCTGGCCAAAGAAGAAGGCAAAAGAAGAAAGTATTTTTACCAAGTATTAGCACTATAGTCGTAAAGGATATACAATTGACAACTCAAAGATCACAGCTTAAGGTAAAAAACGAACTTTGGCAATGGCGTCCATACTAAAATGCGGTCGTCAGCCCACTAGGAAGTGGAGAATTTGTATGACTATTACTAGAAGAGACAATACTTGATTAGTCATACACTGAAAATTAAGTCCCACAAGTTGCAACAATTGGTTTGGGTTTGCCTTGAGCATGCCTTTTACAATTAAAGTCCCCTTTCATTTTATCACTTGTGACAATGCACTTATAAGAGTGAAATGGGGAAACCTCTCCGGTTCAAACATGCATCCAGTGCTTCGTAGGTATTAAAAACACGAGTCTCGAATCTAGAACTTAGGAATTAGTTTCTTACTTACATTTCGGGGTTTTATTTAGTTTCTGTGTTGTATAATCTTATTTTAGGATTTTTGGTGGGATTCGTCGTAAATACCGCTAGGCATTAATGAATGGAAAATTTTACTTCTTACAAAAAAAAAAAAAAAAAACGTGCGTCTGGTGCTTTCAGTATTAAGAACTTGAGCCTCGAGTCTGGAAAATAGGAATTAGTCTCTTACTTTGATCATTTCGGCGTTTTGTTTAGCAGAAGTGTTGTGAAATCTTATTTTAAGATTTTTTGTGGAATTCTTTGTAAAAACCGCTAGGCATTAATGAATGGAAAAGTTTACTTCTTAAAGAAAGAGAAAGAAAAAAGAAGAAGAAGAAGAAGAAGAAGAAACGTGCATCTGGTGCTTTTCAGTATTAAGAACTTGAGCCTTGAGTCGATCTGGAACATAGGAATTAGTTTCTTACTCTGATCATTTCGGTGTGTTTCACTTAGTAGGAGTGTTGTGTAACCTTAGTTTGCGATTTTTGGCGGAATTCTTTGTAAATACCGCTGCTACACATTAATGAATGGAAAAGTTTACTTTCTTAAACAAAAAAGATGTGCATCCTGCATCCAGTCAGAGGCGGAAGTAGGATTTTTATTCTATCGGGACCATCACATGTATTTTTTCACTTATAACAAAACTACAATCTATTATATAAATATTACTGCTTCCTAGTTCTAAGGACACGAGATTGTGTACATAAGCATAATCACATTTAATTTTATAACCACCAACGAAATGCGGTTGATAACTTTTTTTTAGGGGGATTATTTCACACACACATATATATAAACTTTATCAAAAAAAATTCATTGAAGAAATTTGCAGGGGCAATCATATAAAAATTTTACAAATTAACCTGAAAACATAGTATAACTAGTGAGATAATTGAGACGTGTGTAGGGGTCTGGGCCCCCACTCGCACCCCTCGGTCCGCCACTGCATCCAGTGCTTTTCCGTATTAAAAGTCTCAAGTCTAGCATATAGTAATTAGTTTCATTTCGGTGCTTTAGAAGTGTTATATTATAATTTTATTTTGCATTTTTGGTGTAATTCTTTGTAAGTTACGTATAGCCATAAATGGATGGAAAAGTTCACTTCTTAAAAAAAGAAAAGAGACCTTCTACGGGGACCTATGGAAAAGGGAAGCAATAGGAACCGACCAATTGTGAAGCCCATTTCTGAGTCCAAGCAAATGATCCAACCCGTTAATTATGTTTCAAATATTTTTTTTTGATTAATTCTGACAAATTTCCAGGTCATTTGGATAAATGTAAGTATGTGATTCGCATGTCAAATGTTTCCTTCATAATTCAATATCCTAAACCTTAAAACAGAAAGTCTGGATCAAGCAATTGACCTGAAATCTTACAGTTATGGAAAAGGCAATTAAAAAATAATCAACTGTATCATTCGCACGGGATCCTAAAGTGAGACCCACAATTGATAGGTTCCCCTCTTCCGTCTGTCCCCGTAGTGTGTTTCGCTTTAAAAAAATATATATATACATGCATCCAGATTCCAGTGGTTAAGCCAAAAGTTGGCAGTCATCATAAAGGCCAAATGGGTCACGCTGACAATCTTTCATCATTTAGGACGACCCATCACGCAACCTTTACTTTTGGTCAATATAAATACGAGACATGTATCCAACGGAAAACACACTGCTACAGCCTACATGAACTCGATGGGCTACGTGGATGCCGAAAATGCCACTGACATAATTTAATCCTTTTATCGATGCTCCATCCCTGTTAAAGCATCCAACTCCAAACCAATTGGCAAAGAGTGGAGATGCTGCTCAGGCTTATATACTAGTCTTGGAGGAGATAATTAACCGATGTGGGACAAATCCCAACACTCCTCCGCACGTGCGACCCCTGATTCGCACGTGGAGAGGTTAACAAAGGATCCGGAACACACGGATCATAATGAAACAAAGTGCAACTATGGCACAAACAAAGGGGAAAAATCTCCGAAAGCCTAGCTTTGATACCATGTTAAAGCATCCAACTCAAAACCAATTGACAAAGAGTGGAGAGGCTGCCCAGGCTTATATACTAGTCTTGGAGGAGATAATTAACCGATGTGGGACAAATCTCAACATTCCCCACCACCACGTAATGTTTCTACGATATTCTCATTTTGAATAGACTGCATAGACCCTATAAAAACAGTGGGTCGCGAAAAAATAGAATTTCGATCTCTATTTTTTGTATGCAGACATTCTAATTTGAAAATTTATGTACAAAATAAAGCATATGCGTATAGAAGTAGAGAGCCAAAATCAACATCCGTTGAGAACATGTGTTATCTAGCCCAAGACCACTAAATAAAGAGTTGCAGGCCGACGACAACAACCACTTGTATTATCTTCTCTCTCGTCCAACCCGCTTGTCTTATTTTCTTAATATCTGTTCGAAAATGCCGAGAACACACCTCTCGATCACTTTCCAAACACTTATTTTTCACAAGATTCTACACATTTGCAAGTTTCACTGCTCGTGAGAGAAAAGTGTCTAAGAAGTGGCTGAGAGAAACGTGTTGAAGCATGATTGATATCCTTTCTATCTCTCCCTCACAAACCCACCAGTATACTCATGGATGTATAATATTTTGTAATATAATATAGTATAGAGAAATATTAGCGAGGTTGTTGTGGGTGGAATCAAAAAAGTAGGTAGGCAAAATAAAAAGACAACGAACAGAAGGAAAAAAAAAATGCTATGGACATAACATTTCACATCAATACTAATCACACCCGCATGAAATGATTGGTAATGGAAAAATAACAACCATTTTGCAACGATCAATTATGCAGTGCTAAGTAAATAGATACGAATGCGGTTGGAATTGTGATGAAATATTGCGTCCCTAGCACAAACAGAGTCGAGCAATACGAACGTTTCTGATTGATCAATCGAAGCGTAATTACCTTCATGATGCCGACGCTGGTCCCACTATAATCAGGGAAATTATGCACGGCGGTGACGACATTCGCGGTGTTGAAGAACGTCTGCGCGTGGGCCGCCATCAACATAAACAAGCACATGGCCGCAACCGGCGGCCTGTATATGACTCCGACGACGGAGAGCCACATGAGGAAGTAGCCCGCGAAGCACTGGATCGCGCCGCAGACCTGGACCACCCACGGCCCGACGGAGAAGCATGATCGGCCGCGGCGGACAGCGACGGCGGAGTAGAGGAGGCCGGAGAGTACGCCGGCGTTGGCGCCGATGTCCTTGAAGACGGAGACGGTGTCGAGGGTGGATTGGTCGTAGCCCTGGCTGGACTTGAGCACGGAGGAGTAGATTCCGAAGGCGTAGGATGCGCCGCAGCTGCACTGGATCCATATGCTCGCCACCGTGGCGATCCATTTGCTGCTCTCCATTTGCTGATTTTTCCTATCGCGTCTGTCTGGGGTTACTCCTATGTGCTGGCTCTATACATTTTATACATGTGTGCCTTTTTTTTTTTTAATGAAATAATACTAATCATTAATAACCAAAAACTGAAAATAATAAAATTACCAAAACGTCCCTTTAGATTTTGCATGTTTCTTTTTTTTTTTTTTTTTTTGAGAACTTTCAAAATAACCCTGACCTTTTCATCAAAATCACATATAAAGATTTCTGACCTTTATAAAATCTACATAATAAAACACAAGGGTGGAGGGACCACACAAATATAAGTTGAAAGAAGAGTTGAGATTCATTTGATTTAAGGGCTGATATGTGTACTCCAACTCTCTTAAGAAAACACTCACACTGTTACAAATATATTACAAAAATGTCATCGATTCTTTTAACCCACTGCTTGGCTTCTGGCGTTGGCATAAAAAAATAAAAATATATTACAAAAATGCCAGTGCCTACGGCACTAAGCACAAATATCACATAAAATAGACGGAATGGATGACATGGACTTTGAAGGAAATCTATATACTCTTGGAGGGTAATCCTACTTGGCTTTGGAAAGAAAATGTCATCCCTTGTCGTCCAATTTTTTTTTTTTTGATAAACAAAACCGCCCAAAACAGGCTACAAAGCAAGAGAAATGTCTCTAGATAGAACATCAAAGATGCTAGGGGAAGGGGAGGACACCCAATTGACAGGCAAGGAACCCCTCAAAGCTTCCGAAGCCACCTCATGAGCCAGCCCATTTGCATCCCTCTTGATCCAAGCACATTTAATCCCTTCTTCTTGGCAAAGCTTCCTGATATCTGAAACCACTGCCATGACCTCCCAAGGAGGCACTAACTTAGAAACACTTAATTTGATGGCCATTTGGTTGTCCGATTCAATGAGAGCTCCACGAATACCCAATGTCTTGACCATTCCACAGGCGGTCCTAATAGCAAGAAGTTCACCATGTAGCGAGGATGAAATCTCAGCATTTACCACTCATCCATCTACTATCATTCCTTTTTCATCTCTAAGGACTGCAGAGCATTTAGCATCTCTTCCATTTCTCTTAATAGCTACATCACAGTTTATCTTCAAGCCACCATGATCCAGAGCTCTCCAGTGGGCATTAACGGCCTCCCCTGTTGAGTTATTCCTATGGATCATCAAAGGGATCCTGAGATCTGAGTACTCTCCAAGTGACTCAACGGCCCTCCTCATGGTAATCTCAGGATCAACAGGATTACCATTGAAAATGAAGTCATTTCTAGCCTTCCAAATTTGCCAACCAATCATCAACACCCTTCCAATAAATCCCATAAGCTGAGCACCCTTCAAATTTTCCATCACTTGAGAAGTCCATCTTAAAACAAAAACCGGATGACCATGACCCACATTAAGGCAAATATTGCACCCAAACCACACTGCTCTAGCCCAACTACAATCAAATAGCAAGTGTTCGATAGTCTCATCAAATTTGCCACATATTGAACAAGTTCCGGATGATCCACAATTTCTACGCACTAGGTTTTCTTTTGTAGCAAGACTATTACTGCACGCCCTCCACCAAAAATGTCTCACTTTGTATGGAATATCCACCTTCCAAATTACATCCCATAAACTCTTATCCGGAATAAAGGAAGATGAGGGACTCTCTTTATCCTTATTCTTCATTTGCACAGCCAAGTGGTACCCAGATCTGACAGAATAAACTCCATCTCTAGTATGGTGCCAAACCAAAGAATCCTTTCTTTTAAACTGCGAGATCGACATAGCAGTGATTGCAAGCATCTCCTCTTGAGAAACAATCTCCTCTAGCACATCTCTTCTCCAAATCCCTCTGTCTTGATCGATGACATCAGCCACCAAAGAAACATTACAGCCCTGTGGTTTTGGAGTTGCTACCTTGAAGTTTATCAACGTCGGAATCCACTTATCTTCCCAAAAGTTGATATACTCCCCATTCTGCACTTGCCATCTAAGCCCTTTTTCCAGCACCTCCCTTCCGTGCAGCAAGCTTAACCATGCCCAAGAGGCCCTGCTGCCTCTCTTTGCTTCAAGAAAAGAACAGTTGGGAAAATAAAGGCCTTTCAACATCTTTCCCCAATAAGAGTCTGGATTTTGTAGCAGTCTCCAACCTTGACGAGCCAAGAGCGCTTCATTCATTGCCCTGAAATTTCTAAACCCCATGCCTCCTTCAGCTTTTGATCTAGTCATCTTGTCCTAACTCTTCCAATGTATTCCCTTACCTTCTGGATCTCCCTTCCACCAATAGTTAGCCACATACGAGTTAAGTTTATCACACAACCCTTTGGGAAGCAAAAAGCAAGACATCGCATAGACAGGAATCGCTTGGGTGACTGACTTGATCATAATTTCCTTTCCTCCTTGAGACATTTGTTTCTGTTTCCAGCCCTGCAACTTTCCCAAAGTCTTCTCCACAATGAAAGAGTAAGTTTCTATTTTTGACTTTCCTAAAAAAAGGGCAAACCCAAATACTTAGCATCACTATTCATGAGGGAGACATCAAGCATATCACACATTAACTGCTTATCAGTATCACACATGTTGGAAGAGAAGGTAACACTAGATTTATCAAAATTTATTTTCTGACCAGAGGCTATTCCATAACTCCCTAAAATTCTCTTAATTCTCTCACAGTTCTGAAAATCAGCCTTTAAAAACAACAAAGCATCATCCGCAAAAAAAATATGAGACAGCTTAGGACAATGACGATTAAACTTAATGCCAGTGATTCTTTTTTCCTTTCTAGCTGTAGTAATTACATTGGAAAGCACATCTTTAATCAACACAAAAAGATAAGGGGATAAAGAATCACCTTGCCTTAAGCCTCTGCTAGGATGGATATGGACCCTGGCCTCCCCATTGACAACCACTGCAAAGCTCACAGTTGAGACGCACTGCATAACCCACTGGATCCACATGGAGTGGAATCCCATCTGTTCCAAGAGGGCTTTAAGAAAATCCCATTCGACCCTGTCATAAGCTTTGTTGAAATCCAATTTCAACGCCATAAATCCATCAAGCCCCTTTCTCTTTAGCTTCAAGTAGTGCAACGCCTCATGAGCCACAAGTACATTATCTTGAATCATACGCCCAAGAACAAAGGCAGATTGATTTGGCGAAACCACTTTCTGTAAATGGCTTTTCAGCCTATTTGCCATAACCTTAGTAATAACTTTAGCAGAGAAATTACAGAGGCTAATCGGACGGTACTGACCAAGAGACTCTGGGAATGTGACTTTTGGAATCAGAACTATGTTAGTGCGATTGAGCTCTTTAAGCATGTATCCATTTGAAAAAAATCTCTGAACTGCTTTACACACTTCCTCCCCCACCTTGTCCCAATGCCTTTGAAAGAAGAATCCAGGATAACCATCAGGCCCAGGGGCCTTCAAAGATCCATATTGGAAAGCTGCTTTCTTAATCTCTTCAACCGAAACTTGCTCGATTAATTTGGCATTCATATCCTCAGAAATACAACACTTAACATTCGCCAAAACTTCTGAAAAATCCCTAGGCCCAGAGCATTCAAACAAACCAGAGAAATAATTATGAATTAAGTCATTTATACCATCTTCATCCTGTACCCAGTTTCCACCTCCAGTTTTGAGCATAATAAGTTGGTTCCTCTGCCTCCTTTGGTTGATACAAGCATGAAAGAAAGCAGAGTTCTTATCTCCATAAGTTAACCAATTAACTCTAGACCTTTGATGAAGCGCCATCTCTTCTCTCAACAACAGCACCTCAATCTCCTTTATTAATTTCCTTTCCTCTTGAAGGTTTTCCTGCGAAAACGGTGCCATTTGAATACTTCGTAACCACTCTTGAAACCTTTTTAGATTCATCTTATCCTTGCCAAATGTTTTCTTGCTCCATTCTAACAAGAATTCCTTGCAAGTTGAAAAAATTAAGTTGATATCAAATCGTATGTAACCAATATAACATTCTAACAATCCATGTTGATAGAAATGGCCCTCTTTCTTGTATACAATGTCGTAAGCACAACTCTTTTTTTTTTTTTTATAATCAGATGTATGTGTCAGTTTACACATATCTTGACTTAGTCTTGGGAGACTATAAATTCACCATCCACTCTCGATAACAGCACTTGAAGCCAGAGCAAATGGCTTTATATGGACTATACTCAAAGAAGTTGATAACAGCTGAGAGATTTCGAACCTGAAACCTTAAAAGAGAGCAAACCCTCAACCTCATACCTTAATCATTAGGCCTAACTCCGAGGGTTAGAACTTTCTTGGGTAGAACTTTATTTTATTACATATAAAAAAAAAAAAACGGTCAATCGCCAGTTGGCCCACATTGGGGTTTTTTGTGTGTGTGTGTGTGAAAAGAACGCTGGGGGGCTACTGTCCCGATTTTGGGGCCCACCCCTGTCTCGCTCCGATGATCGAAATCGTTCACTTTGTAGAGCTCGTCGAGTAGAACAACTATGCAAAAAAATCAGCTTAATTGGATATATATCATTAAGTGCCTGATCGGAGCCCATATAACTCTCAGTCCATGGGTTACAGTGGATTTGATCCAGTGTTTCGGATCCATTCTTTTCAAGATAAAAATGTTCTGATCAGGCACTTAATGATATATATCCAATTAAGCTGATTTTTTGCATAGTTGTTTTACTCGACAAGCTCTACAAAGTGAACGTCCGATCATCGGAGCGAGACCGGGTGGACCCCAAAATCTGGCACAGCAGTACGCTGCTGTCCCCAAGGGGACAGCAGCTCCCTAGCTCCCGTGTGAAAAGGGTTTAGGGAAATTGTGGGATTCCACATTGAAATTTTTTTAAACAAAGATGCATGGAGAAACCACCGGAGTTCGAGTCTCATGGGAAGTAAGTTTGGGATTCAAGGTTATGAATAGCCTCTGAATCCTCCGTTGACTATCATACTAACACCCTACTACCCTGTTGATATATAACGTATGATATAAAAACAAAGATGCATGATACGATATTTAGAACAAGCAAAAGGAAAAGATCGTTCACCCATCAATTTTGTAGGTGGCAAGAGCCGAGAGAGAAGAACAAGTGCTTAATTAAGCATTAGATTATTTTAACATACGGTTTTATATATATTTCATAATCTATATGGCTTTATATAATTTCGAAATACCATATTATAGAACTAATTAACTGAAATCTATCAAACAATATTTATATTACATAAAAAAAATATTATACATTGAAACATGTAGACAGTTTTATAAGATGTCCAAAATAGTAAAAAATGACAAACAAATCGAAACAGAGAGAGTATCATATCGGTTCAGAAGCTCAGACTCTTGATGTTACCAGAGCCCTCTCTGTTGCTCGATTTCAACGTCTAAAGACCAAACTGATCATGGTCTCAGAGCCTCCCATTTTTGAGGGGGACGTCAGCAGTTAATCTAGTTGTTAGTTAGTTAGAGCATCCACAATGGGGGTTTGTTATATTTGTTTATTAAAATGGTGGTATAGGTGTT